>APFE030677284.1:86492-129615 GCA_000404065.3 Pinus taeda
CTCTCCCCCTGCAGATCCAACAGCTTGCTTGTTCTTCTTCTTTTGCGGACAATTTGTGGCATAGTGTCCGTGCTGGTGACAGTGAAAACACTTCACCTTGGACATATCCTGCTTCTTACCTTTCGCACCAGACCGAGAAGCTTTCTTGCTCTTCCCTTTCTTTGCTTTGGCAACCAAAGCACAATTCTCTTCATCAGCTCCTTTTGATGAAGATCTGTCCCTGGTACTCCGCCTGATCTCCTCCTGCACAAGATCTGACCATAGTCTTTCCCATCCTGGCAACTTCTCCCGACCATTGATAGAGTCTTGATAGGAATGCCAACTCTTCGGAAGACCAAGGAGAGCCAAGCTCACCAAGTCCTCTTCATCGACAGTAACCCCCACACTTCCCAGTTCATCTCGACACTGAGTGAACTTCGTGAGATACTTGGGAATACTGTCACCCTTCTCACATTTGATGTTTCTGAGTTTATCTTTGAGCGCCAGCTTCCTCTTATCGCTCTTGCTTTGGAATAATTCTGTTAATGATTTCCACATCAAATATGGAGTAGCCTTTCCATGGAGGCTGGACACAATGTGATCCTTCACGCCCTCCAACAAAATCCTTCGACATTTTGCGGTCTTCTTTTGCCAAGCTCAGCTTGAGTAGCATCAGTAGGCTTTGGGATATCCGTATCTATGAACTCCTTCAGCCCGTTATCATCCAATACTGCCTCCATCCTGTCCTTCCATGCAATATAGTTCGAGTTGCCCTCAAGAGCATACTCCAATCGTAATCCATTGAAAGACATTGCTACGTTGTCACCAAGAAAACACTGCTGCAAATTCGAATTCCACCAGCAACCAACTCAACTGCTTCCGATCTAGAATTCGTGAGAACAAAATATTTCTCATACAGAGATCGACTATATGGGCATTCACCATATATCTCACCTTCCAAAAGAAGGATGAATCCAAAGGCTACTTGGCCCGATTACAGACTCTGCCTGAAGAAATAGAATGTAAACACTTCCTGAATAGTAGATTAGATGATCAACAGCTCTGATACCATGTAGAAATTTTGAATAATTTAACAAATATTCAACAGAGATTATCCTAATCATGTACTATTGCGGAAAACATACACAATACATAAGCTCCTCTACGTTGATCATCAATATAGCAGCATCAATAACAATAAAACATCAAGAGCATTCACACATTAACACAGTATGTATCCCGGGGAAAGCATCTCGCTAAAAACCCCAACTATCTGGTATATTATGATTGAGTCATGTAACATTACAAAGTACAATGCTTATCACAAGTAATCGAGTACCAGCTCCACCTGTTACACACAATACAACTCAGATCTGAATCAATCACTGGCTCAAATCTCTTCCGCTGCTTGCCTGCCTCCGCTGCTCAATACCTGCACAAGAACCGGTGATAATTCCAAGGCATCCACGTCTTTCCTTGGCTAAATCACGTGAGAACAAGCTACAATGTGGGAAAATACGTGGGAAAACTCATTGGCATACTCAATCCCTTGACTTGTGCAAAATCTGATGCACAACTATAGTCACAACTGATAGCAATCTGATTCTCTAACACCTGTCCTTGCTGAACTGAACATGCACTGACATGCAATTGAGTTAACTGATGTATTCATTAGTTGTATTATGAGTTAATAACTGTGAATTAATTAATAACTAATTCACCCAACTCATCTCTAGTCTATTCGCCAGTTAGACTAAATACAACCAGTTTAACAAAGCTAAACTGAACACAACTCCATTAACTGCACCTCCAGTCCACTAAACTCAACTCACTTGAGTTCTAACTGAAGTCATGCATGCAACAACTCAACTGACTCATAAGAAAAGCGTATTTCCTTCTGACAGCTGCATGTGCCACTTCTGTAGCTCAAACTGAAGTGCTCCAAGAGAATAAGATTAAGTTTATAGTCCAAATATTATTGTGAGATAATAATATTTGACTTTTCTATTTTTGACAGCCAGTCTAAAAATAGACTTGATCACTCACACTGTGATCACTCACACTTTCATCAAAAATAGAAGTCCATCTATTTTTCCAACTTGATCAATCATCCATAAACAGCAACCTGCAATCCATAGACATGATCCATATGTCTAAAAATAGACATAGTCTAAAAATAGACTTGCACCAAAAATAGCCTGCGGGCCCACTTAGTGAAGGCGACTCTTTTCACTAAGCTCCATCATCTTGTTGCAATCTCAACAACCTCTTCCTCTGTTGTGTCACTATTTTCGCCTGCTCCATTTCTACATCATTAGTTCCTTTTCTAACAACATCTAGGTTTGCATTGGGGTTGGATTCTTGGTCCTAAGTTTGGTGGATGAGTGATGGTTGATCTGTGGCACCTCCATCATTTTTGGTTTGTTCCTTTCCCTATTCCTTATGTTCCTCACACAAAGCTTAAAATTTATTCCTGTTAACTTGGGAAGTTAAGGCTTGTTTCATTTAGGTCTTGTGAGTGTTTCTATTTTTGGGTGCCACTTTCGTGAAGCCCTGTTCATCCATCCTCTTTTGAGATTGAGGATGGGTTGTTTGGGAAGCATTTTGAGGGAATCCCTAAAGATATGCTCATGTTCATGATATTTATGGCATCTAAATGGTATGTGTTCATAATCGATGCTCTGGAGCCACACTTCATCCCTGAATACTAGTTTGATGGCTTCCAGAAGAGTGCCTAAAACATCTAGGTAAACATATATGCGAGCATATGATACATAGTGTCCTACTCTAGTTCCTTGAGACATTTTTATATATTCTCCTATTTCATCTCCTATGCCTTTGAGGACAGAGGGAGATGAATAGTCTTTGGGCAAGGAGTATAAATGCACCCAGAAATGGAACTTTGTGAAATCCCCCCTTTTAAGGGGTGAAGTTCTCTTTCCTCTAATGCATGTAGAGACTAGTCGAGTTGAAGATGTAGGTGCTTCCTTCAAAGATATGATCCTTGCCCTCTAGAAGATCAAATATAATTGTGAAGAACCCTTTATAGTCTAGATGAAGCCCAATCTCTCCCTTTGTGTGCCATTTCATTTGGATCCACCAATTGAGGGTTTTCTCTATGGACCAGAAGCCCATGAAATTACAAATCATTACATGATCTTGCATATAATCCCTCTAAACAAACAACTACTATCAATAACACCATTTGTTCAATTCAAGTGTTAATTTTAATATTTTTGACACTTAAATATAAATTTTAAACCTATAGTTCTTATTTTGAAATGTTGTACTAGACTTCAAGATATCATTACATTGATACTAGAAAAGTTTATACTAATAAACTAAAAAAAACCCACTTTCAAATATATAAGTCACTTTAGATAACCCATTTAATGTGCAAGTCACTTAAAATACCCACTTTAATAATGCGTAAGTCATTTAAGAATGTTTCCAAATCAATAAAGAAAAACCATATTACCGAAAAATTGATAACTCAATACTTATAAAAGATAAACAACTTCTATGCTACCTAACACTTTAACACATTAATTTATTAAAAAATGAAAATATTAAAAAATAATAATTATAACATAAAGATATTATAAAAACTAAACTTTATTAATTAATAAGAAATAAATATAATAATTATGCCGTAAGGTGTTTCATTTGAAAACAACTCTCACAAATGCCACTATGTACCTATTTGCATCATCAAATTGAATGTTAGACGATTGAAAATTTGTACACCATTGGACTAATAGTTAGTAGTTAAGACAAAAACTAATAGTTAAAGGACTTAAAAATAATAATAGTTAGGACGAGAAAATGTATACAACAAGTTAGGGAAAAAACTATATACAATCCTTCCTCCCTTCCTTCTTCACTTTCATTTCTTTCACAGTATTTGGCCTCAAAAGAACAATGTTGCCTTTCATTTCCAATTGCAAATCATAGGGTCCTCTGAGAATTGAGTGGAATTTTACTTTCTAACTTGCATCCTCCTCATGAAATAGCAGGGAAGCCCTTTGGCACTCAACAACATTGGACATGTACTGTGTTTTATAATATTTGTATACCATTTTCATATTTTTATTTGTTGTGGAATCTATTCTTTAATTGTATAGACCAGATGTTCCCTTTGTCGTGATCGAATTTGTAACACCCTCCTCCCACATCTACCCAAGCAATCGACCAGCTGGGGTAAACATGTGATGAGAGGCCATTGTGATATGATTCGACCTCCTGAGTCATGTTAAGGAAGTGGAATCGATGGAAACACACCATATAGACATTCAACATCAACATTAGGGCTCTCATGAATCAATCCAACTTTTCTACCAACCAACCCTTGGGTCCCACTGCGGTTTTGGACCACTTGACCTCTGGATGCTCTCACAGGCCTGCAAGCCAGCATCCAAGGACTTTTTTTCATAGTGTTGTGCAAGCACCTTGTGATTTGAGCCACTTTTTCAAGCCCAGGTCACTATCCAAAATAGAATGACATCTTCAGAACAATAACATAATAGGGAAATGACAGTGCAAAATAAATTACTTGAATAAGACCTTGACTGAACCCCTACTAGCCATGACAGGGATTTCGTCAAACATATCACGAATATGTAATCTATAGGTGTAAATAACACATTTGAGCATAGGGGTCTCATACTTAGCTGAGAATCACTAAGAAACATTGATGCCTCAACACATCAACTACCATTTCATCCATTAGGTCATAGATACATTGTTCATTCATTTACTAATAAAAACATGATGAGAGCCATACATAGCTATTGTTATAAAACATATATATAACCAACATAATAGCAACATAAATACCAATGAAATCATAGCCATATAAACCACATATAAACTAATATAATACTCATATAAATATAAGGAGAAATAACCTCTTATTGATGATGCAAAATCCAAACCTGGGATGGGACTTTCAAGTTCCACCCGACTGTAGAATGGTTGAGCCAAATCTCTCTTCAACCATTCACCCTCATGCCATATTCCAAGCATGAATGTGGGATCTCATAGAACACATCAATCCAAAACCATCCAGGGCTTCCAGAGGCCATCCACCTCAACCCATCAACAATGATTCCACCTCATGGTCAGACATCAAAAACCATCATCATATTGGTCTCCATCCAAGCCTTCCAGGGCTTCTAAAGAATTTGTTCCAACCAAGGCTTCTAGGACTAGTAACTCAACCCACAGTTGTCTCCGGGCTTCCAGAGAATTTGTCCAACCAAGGATTCCAAGACTAGTAACTCAACCCACCAAGGGCTTCCAGAGAATTTTTCCAACCAAGGCTTCCAGGACTAGTAACTCAACCCAAGCTTTTACAGGGCTTCCAGAGCATTTGTCCAACCAGGGCTCCCAGGAACTAATTATCAACCCAAGCTAAGGAAACATGAGAACCAACAAAAAAAACAATGAAATAAACCCACTATCTCCATGGTTATCTAGGAAACGACAAGTCTAGGAAATCCACTGTCCATCTAGGCAATCTTCCATACCAGTGACAAATCATAACCAAAAGTCCACATGCATATGCCATGCATGCCAAAACTAGTGAGGAAAACATACATGCAACTCGGTCCCTGCAAGCCAAATCCGTTGTAGCTGCTGATCCCGATGTCCTGTTGCACTTTCTTGCTCTTCCTTTTCCTTCTCGTTCCAAAAATCCAAGTATGCCACACTATCCAAGAGTGCTCCAAGACAAATCTAAGTGTCCAAGGGTGAGAGAGAGAGAGAATAATGAGAGAGCATCAAAAATGAATTGACAAAAGGTTACCAACTGATCCTAAGAAGCCTTTTTATGAATGAGACCTCTATTTTCTTCATTTTCCATTATTTTCCTTCATTTTCCTCTGCATATGCAACCTTTGACCTTTCACCTCCCTTTTATCATAATTTCCATTATTTTCATAAATAATGTGCCAAAATTCCATTTTGCCTCTCCGAAGCCTTAGCTATTGCCTTTGCCAATTTCCTTAGCCATTAATCAATCACAAGTGATCTACATCGCTAGGATTTTTCCCAACATTCAACTTAGAATAAGTGTGCCATCAACCATGGTTATTATTTTTCCTTTATTAACTTTATGTTGACGGTGTTGGACCCACCAACATGTCAGGGGATCTCCCCGGTAAGAAGTCCCAATTAGACCTCAGACTATTTGGTGTAGGAGTCCCAACAGTGGGTCGTACGATAATTCTTTGATTGCGATTTCGCACAGAGGAAAGTAAGATAACTCTGTTGGTAGCAAGGTTATGACAACTGTAGTGTGCTAAGGAAGGTGCATGAGGGGTTCTAACACACGGGGGTTGAGATGAGTGTGCCCCTTTGAAAATTGTGATAGCATTCGGCTTGGAAGGGAATACATGAGCAAAGATACATCACAACATGGAAGGCAAGTTAGAGAGAAATCCAAAGTGATGGTTAAACCAATAACGCATTTCAGAAAGATTCATACATACTTATACAGAATAGTCTATACATGCATGCGTAAGCAAACCAATACATATATCATTTAGAGTAAACTAGATAGCATAAAATACAATACAACATATGTATGAAACGTGTTGGCTCTTATTATATAAAGAAGTGTAAGTTCCGGTCATACAATACATCCATGTCCAACCACTAGTTCCAATAGTGGAACGTTACAGCCACAACTGCCTGCTCCTCCAAAGAGATGTACTAGCTTTACGCAACGGAGAAGCCAAGGCTCATTACAATACTGTCCAAGCTCTCTCCAAGATAGTCTTATTAGAAGCTTGGCTTAACAAAAAGCCTATACAATGAGTTATGAGGGACTATTTATAACAAAGGGTGGGGTGACCCTTGACATTCCCCTTCATGACAATTCAACTACCCTCATGACTCTTTACCTACTCTATGACAGTTACATCCAACTATCAAAACTTGACTTACACTTGACAATACATTACATTACAATGCACATGTACCCATGTGAAACAAAATGGATTAAGAAAGCCATGCTAGACATCACTCTGACTTAGACAACCATGGAAGTCAAACTCCTCAACATCCTCATGCTGATCGATAGTAACATATTGATGCCAATATTGGTAGTCCTTGATGGTGTCCGTTTGCTCCGCGGAGACATCTGTCTGAAACCTGACTCTTGCCTCCATAGCATCTGGGTACACTGCTCGGGCTCCTCTGTCCAACTCGTTTGAAAGAATGTGCATCATTGTCTTCAATGCGGCCGGACTAGCAACATACTTGTGCATGATGTCTTCACTGATGGGAAAGTCTGGGTTGGTGGCAATGTGCATCAACTCGTCGAAGTACGAGTCAAGCTCTAGTCGGACCTATTTCTTTGTCTTTGCCTAGGTGAGAGTCCCAATAGATGGGATTGCATGTGTGCATACCAGAACATGCATACTCTTGAAGACTCATGCATGGGAAGCCTGTATGCTAGTGATGAGCTGCGAGAGCTCTTCATAGTTCTAGATTTGACTTTGGATACGTGCCTTCAGCTTGACCGCATTGGCCCTCATCATCTTAGGCAAGTGAACCAGGGATCCCTTGTATTTCATCATCCATGTTTGCATGTCATCAACAATAACGTGCAAGTTTGTCAAGATACGTGCTCTTCTAGCACATCGTTGCTTCCATTCATTGAGATAGTCGACTGCCTTATGCACAGTACCAAAATTGGAGTACAATGCTCACATAACTGTGTCAAGGGACAATACTTCATCTAGTATTTCCTTTTTTAGTTCATCTCGGGCGGACACTGTACCAAGTCTCCTCCTTGCTTGGTCATATGTAGTTCCTTTGCCATTCGCTCATTCTCAGCTATCAGAAAGCGAACACTTGAGCTAGTGGCTTCGGCATACACTCCGGTTGCATTGGCCAATGTTGTTGGATGTTTGCACACACTAGCCATGACCACTCATTCCTCAACTTGTGCAGGAGATGTATGATCCTCTGGAGTTGACACTTTGTGAGATTGCACAACTCTATGTTGAGATTCGTCGAACAAGATTTTGTGCATCTCTCCTTCCAGCTGATCACCAAGGATCTCAATGCCTCCTTGGTCACTCCATACTTTCTCATCATCTGGATGTGGTGAAATGGGTAAGTCGACCTCATGGTGATGAGGCATGAGGTCGGTGTCCTGTTACAACTCCTGCTACTCCATGTATGCATCCCACTATTGAAGTGCTTATTCTATCTCGTGAGAGAAGTCTTTCTCCTGTGATGGTTCACCCTGTCTGCCTGATGTCAGCTGATCTGGTAAGTCCACTACCTGTACGAGCATTGTTTCATCTGTTTGCATATGTTGTGCCCCCAGCTGTATATGCTTCTTCTACACTTCCCTCTCCTGTTTGCGTAGTTCTTGTTCATTCCGGAGTTGCTCCCTCAGATCATGCAACTCCTTCTCTTCTTCTTCCATCCTTCTCTTATCCTTCTGCCTTTGCACGATTCACATGTCGCGCTGGTGCGTCTTTTCCTCTATAGCCATAGTTGTTTTCTCTACTAATGGATCTGCTTGGAACTTGCAGCTTTGCTCCTCCTCCACGCGATCAACAATGTTCCTCTTACCTTTGTCTCCCACTGGTATGCTTTCCTCTGTTGCCACTACTGCCGTTGGTGCTGGTGCTCTTGTGATGCTACTTCATGTTGCTTCAATAACCACTCCACAACAAAAGCGACCTGTTCATTGGGTCTAGAGAAACTGTAGCAATATCTCCATGGGTCCTCCTCGGCCCAATGAAATGTCCCGTGGATGCAGTTGAACTGTATTCTCGTGCAGTGATCTTTCACAATGAAATGTGGGTCATACAGATTGTAACTTCGGAGGTTGAATGGATACTTCTTCATCAATTCTGCTTTGATATTCGCTTTCTTGATACTTTGTATCTCATATAACCTAATTCACAACAGAAGAGTGGGCCAAGGTGCCTTCTTCTTCCGGTGCAGTCTAGCTGTCAATCCTGTTGAGATGTGATATTCTACTTCCTACATGACAAGTATGTCCAATGAAAACTTCAGTAGAACATGCGGAGGCTTCTTTGCTCTGAACATTCAGATGAAGGTGCCAGACAGTGAGGCATACCAATCAACAATGTCTATCAGTGCCTCCAATGCTTCCTTCGACATGCAGGGTGGATCATGTTCGAATATCATCTTGTAAAATAGGGTAACAAAATGATCAGAAAGCCATGGAATTACTCCTTTGAAGATGCATTCAAACAAAAACTTGAAATATGTGTTCACAACAGTCTCCGCCTTTGACCATGCCCACTCCAAGCTCGAGAATTCCTATTGGGCATAGATTTCATCTAATTTGTAGGTGGACATGTAAATCTCTGCATGCATACCTCTGGATTTCTGTCGAGTCTTTGTTACTCATTCCTTTAGTTGATGAGCCAACATGCAAACCAGTTACATGGTTTTCCTTCTCTAACCAGTTGGTCCAGCGTGATCACCCAACTCTATGGGAAGGTTTCCGTGCTTTCTTGGCCATACAGGCGACATGCAAATATGATCAAGTATTGATACGCCTTCTGCAATATCTTCATCTTATAGATCTATTTGGGTGTCAACTTGAATCGAGCTGGCTCCTTTACCCAGTTCTTCAGAATGTCTCTGGAGTTAGCATTGCTGTTGCGTAAGTTGAAGGGAGTCTTCATGATAATCACGGGCTCTGACATCTGATACATCTCATCATAATCTCGTGCCCAAAAGTTTTCAAGCTTCGTCCCACTGACACTGCTCAAGGTCATTATATCGGGATCAATCAAAGAGAAGATCCAGTGTATCATGTTCGCGCATAAGAACACGAGGTATCTGCATGCAATCCAATGCAAGTTGGACTTGTGAATGTTCACATACACCTGAAAGTCTTCGAGGTCTTCCTCAAAATTTCTCACAAATGCTTCATTGACCTCTTTCCACTTCATTTTGATGTCCTTTTCTAGAAACAACTTTGTATCTTCATAGATCGGTAGACATGTGAACACTCATTCAACTACTGGTCTAGCTGCATTTTCGTAATTGTCCTGTGATCCTGCTCTCTTGGAGGCCATTGATCCTGTACTTCTAAGAGGCAGATGAACACCTGAAATATTTGGAGACAAGCAACATGCATGGTAAGAAATATATTAGCAACCAAAGTAAATTCGGGGAATGACATAACACATACCTAGGGAACTGATAGGCAAGATTGCGCAATTTCTTATGGGTGACTGGCTGCAATAACTACGCAAAAGGTAGTCGAGGCTGTATGGGAGGAAAGATTGGCTATTGGATTTGCACAATGCGCAATCCATACTGGCTGTTGGGCGTTGGGATTATGCAATGCGCAATTCCAGTTGGGAGTGACTGCAGGCTTAGGCATTGCATTGCGTAATTTTTTGGGCTAGCAGTCACTGTCCCTCATAAATGCGCAAAACAGTCCTGGATGACAATGGTTGGGAATAAATGCACATTTATGGAGAGGAGGACAGAGCCTTCCTTCCCTAGATTGCGTAATGTTGTCCCAGTGAAGGTAGAGTCCGGGCCAAGGTTGGCCCCACTTGCCGACAGGCAACTGAAAGAAAATATGAAATTGAATGCATTGCGACACTAAGTGAAAGCATAAGTGATTGATAGTGCATGCAAACATGAATGAAAGATTTAGTAAATAGATCAACATGCATGTGGGTGAAGGGAGTCACCAAATCGACGACCGTTTGTGCAAAATAATTTCATGCATGCGACAACAGTGAGATAGCAACGAAAGATGAAACAATGCTAGTACAATATAGTACGTGTGTAAATGAAAAAAATCATTCAAAGAAATCAAGCAAACAACACTCACATAAGCGAGAAAAAAAAAAAAAAAAAAAAAAAAAAAAAAAAAAAAAAAAAAAAAAAAAAAAAAAAAAAAAAAAAAAAAAAAAAAAAAAGAAGTGATAGAATTGCTGAAAAAGACAAGTTGAGACCACTTATCGATGAAAAGCGGAGCCAGATGTGTCGAAGAGTCCTAGATGTGCTGTGGGATGTCAGAGCTCCAAGATCTATGTGAAAGAATGAGCTCTGATGCGTCGAACAAATAATTTTTTATCTTATGACATGCATGCCAAAAATCTAGGAAAGAGCGACACTTGGAGGGAAGTTTCTAAACGAACTTTGCATGTAACCTCTAGCTGCTAAAAATATCTCCCTGAATCATGGGATGCCTTTTGCATGTTGCCTTTTTCTATTCCGAGAAAAACAAGCCATGCATGCAAGTCAAGTTTCCTTGGTCCCGAGTGGAACTGGTCAACCAAATTGCTCATGCATGAAGTTGCTCAACTGCTGGAAGGAAATGCGGATTTATGGTTGGGAGCTGGGCTGACTGCCCAGGAGATTTGTGCAATTTTTGGGCAAAGCAGCCGACTGCTGCCCAGATGTACAAATTTTGGGTTGAGTAGCCTTGTAGGGGAAAATTGCACAATTTTCACTCTAAGGGTTGAACTGGCGGAATTGCGCAATTATGGAGCCCAACATATTTCTAGATAGGATTGCGCAATTTCTGGAGGGAACGCTGGTTTCCCTCCAAAATTGTGCAATTTCTTGGGGAGTTGCTTAGCCTGTAGCTGTACCAAGTTTGGATGAACAACCTATGAGGGGAATGCATCCAGCTATGATCAACAGGCTGGCTTTGTGCAAGAAAAATACTGAAGCTTGTGTACTTGATGAAGCAAGACAAGGTGTTGTGAAAGGTTGGTAGGGAGGCTCCAAAACGAAGCTAAGGCAAAATTTTGGAGGGTGGTTGTAGCAGCTACAACACTTTATTACATGGAATTTTCACCAAGGCTATTACAGAACCCTCCCCCTTGGGGGAACACCGTCCTCAGTGTTCAAAAACACCTATAACCACAAAACTACTCTAAGCAAAATATAATGTTAATGGAGCTTTATAACTTAGCTAGTTGCAATATTTACATTGATCAACATGCTGAGAAGAAAACCAACATGAAAACATAACATCATAATGACATGATACCCATACCTCATATTGGAGCTTTATAACATAACTCATGGTGGTATTTACATCCATATACATATGTACATATACCAACGTCACCAAAACATGTACCAAAACATATACCAAGACATATACCAAAATACGATACCAAAACTTCTTTGCCTCAACTGGAAAACAAGGAAGGATACATAGCCCGCAGTTTGATCCTTCATCTCCCATGTAGCTTCATTGGGCCCAAAATGCTTCCACTGCACCTTAAATTTCTCGATTTCTCGGTTCCGGAGCATGAGCACCTTTTTTTGCAATATACATTGAGGCTCTGACTGGAATTCTCCATCTAGTTCCACCTGCAATACAGACCAGTTAGTCACATGATCAACATCATTAACATACTTCTTAAGCAATGACACATGGAAAACATCATGAACTTTCACTATTGAATGTAATGAAAGTTGATAGCCTGCTGACCCAATCCTCTCAATAATATTGAAGGGTCCAGAAAACCGTGGTGCCATCTTGGCACATGATCCAATCCGTAAATATCTCTTCTTCAGTTTGATGTGAAAGTACAAATGTTCCCAAACCTGTAACTCCTTAAACAACATGTTCCGATCTACATAGCTCTTCTACCTATTCTGTGTTGCCTTTAGATTTTTCTTGATTACCTGCATTTCTTGTTCCATGTCTTCCAACATGTCTGGTCCAATCAACACCATGTTAACTGGATAACCCCAACTGACAGGAGTATTTCAAATCCACCCATACAATGCCTCAAATAGACTCATCTTCAAAGGTTCCTGATACCCATTGTTGTAAGCGAACTCTACCAGTGGAAGGTACTCTTCCCACTTTTGATGTTGATGCATCACATACATCCTCAACATGTCCTCCAATATCCTATTGGCCCTCTCTGTTTTTCCATCTATCTGTGGATGATAAGATGTACTGAAGGCCAAATATGTGACCAAACTTGTAAAAAACCCCTTCCAAATTTTGGAAGTGAACTTTGCATCCCTATCTGACACAATCTTCTTCAGATCCCCATGTAACATGACCATATTTTTGATGAATACCAGTGCTACATCGCTAGTTGAGAATGTAGACTTCATTGGAATGAAGTGTGCAACCTTTGTCAACATGTCCACAATAACCATGATGGAATCATGTTGTCTCACTATCCTTGGAAACCCTGTGATGAAGTCTGTGGAAATGAATTCCCATTTACACTCTAGAATCACAATCGACTGTAGAATTCCAGCTGGATGTTTACACTCTGCCTTCACATGTTAACAATCGAAACACATAGCCACAAACTCTGCTAATCCCTCTTCAGGTTCGACCAATAATAAAATCTCTTCACCATGGTCAGTGTCCTTTGATAACCTGGGTGATATGAATATGGTTTCACATGAAACTCTCTCAAGATCGCCTTCTTGAGCTCACTACTGTCTGACGGATATATCTTGTCTCTGAATCTGACCAATCCATATGTTGTAAGGAAATAGTACACATCATGTGCACCTGCACCTGTACCTTTACTATCACCTATACCTGTACTTGTACTATCACCTGTACATGTGCCTGTAATTTGCTACAACCTGTGCATAATATCCATATATCTGACATCCTGCTGACCTGCTTGCAAGATCCTATCCTGTAAGTTTGTCCCATAGGAGCTCATAGCTGCTAAGTGATTTACTTGTATCCACTTGCTAAGAGAATATTCCACTCTTTTCTCTTTTCCTTTGATGTACTTGATCTCAAAATCACACTCACTGATTGTAGCCAACCACCAAGCTTGCCTACCATTCAGATTCGGTTGGTCAAATACATACTGCAAACCACTGTGATCAGTCATCAATGTAAACCTCCTGCCCAGAAGATAATGTCTCCACATCTTCAACACATGTATAATCATTGCCAACTCAAGATCATGTGTGGGGCAGTTCTACTCGTGCTCATTCAGTTTTCGCGACTCATAACATACCACTTGTCCATCCTACATAAGGACTCGGCCAAGTTCCTTCTTGCAAGCATTTGTGCACACTACAAACTCATTTTCCAGATTTTCAATCTTTCACACTGTTGCATGTGTCAACAATTGCTTAAGCTGCTCAAAACTAGCCTCACACTCCTCCATCCATTCGCACTTCTTACCTTTCCTCTGCAATGATGTGATATCATAAGAAATATGTGAGAAGTTCCTGATGAACCTTCTATAATAGCTTTCCAACCCCATGAAAGAGCTCACCTCATCTACATTCTTAGGAGCTACCCACTCCATGATGGCCCTTATCTTTTCTGGATCTACTACAATGCCCTCATTGGAGACAACATGTCCGAAGTAGTGTATGTTAATCTGAACGAAACTACACTTGATGAGCTTAGCATACAATTGATGCTCTCTCGACAAACTCAACACTACTGCTAAATGATCGACATGCTCTTCCTCGTTTTTAGAATATACCAATATGTCATCAATGAACACAATAACAAACTTATCCAAATACGGACACAACACACTATTCATCAAGCACATAAATGTAGTTGGAGCATTAGTTAAGCCAAATGAAACTACAAAAAACTCATAATGCCCATAAATGGTGTGGAAAGTTGTCTTGTAAATGTCCTCCTCTTTGATGCGTACTTAATGATACCCAGATCTCAGATCAATCTTCGAGAACACTAATTCTCCCTTCAACTGATCGAACAAGTGATCAATCCTCAGTAACGAATACATATTCTTGATGGTAATTTTGTTCAACTGCTTGTAGTCAATGCATAATCTAAGAGTACCATCTTTCTTCTTCACAAACAATACTGGTGCACCCCATGGTGATACCCTTGGCCTAATGTATCCCTTGTCCAATGTTTCCTTCAACTCTACAAACTCAAGTGTGCTCATCCTGTAAGGTGATTTTGATGCCAGAGCTGCCCCTGGCACCAACTCAATAGAAAAGTCTACCTCCCTGTGAGGTGGCAACTCTGAAATATCCTCAGGAAATACATCCTTTAACTATTGTAACACTATGTACCTTCTCAAAACATCTGCATCCTCAAATTCCTTGCCCTTGTCACTAGAAATGTGCACTGCAAATAATGCACACCCTTTCTTGTGACTACACTTTTCTTGCATAGTTGTCACCATCCTAACTGATGTGGCTTTCCTGTCTCCTTGTAAGAATCTTGGTTCCCCATTGTCATCCACACACTCAATTTATTTTTCATAACAATCTACCTTGGTTCTATGAAGATACAACAATCCATGCCCAACAACATATTGTATCATCCCAATGGTAATTCATTCAAATGTGTTGCGGTAGGCATACCATTCAAATCAAATGCACAAGCTCTTACCCAATGATGAACTCGTTTTTTTGTACATGTAGCCAATTTCCCTAACCAAGATTCTGCATGCAATTCCTTACTCATACCACACTTATCCACCAAGTCAGGAGTAATATAGCTATAATTAGATCTAGGGTCAATCAAAATGGAAATAGCTTGATCACAAAGCTTATCATCCATCTCAATGATAGATTCATGATGGTCTACCTATTTGTTATCCAATGATGCATATGTTGAAAATGACAACAAGAAATGCTAAAAATAGCATTGCTATAAATAGCAGTTCAGGTACCAGTGTTGGACATAGCAGCAAGGAATGAAAAATTGAAGTGCTATAAATAGCATTTCGGGTTAGATTCCAATTTTAGTTAGTCCCTGAACTAAAATTGAGAAGTAAAATTCGAATTTGATCTTAGCAGTTGTTTGTAAATTAATTAATTAATTCATCTTGAGCTAATTAGTTAAGGAAAAATAAACATGAAGTCTATGTGAGGACATGCAACAGTTATTCCTTTGATTGAGGAATTTATCCATCATTTAAAGAGATAAGGATGAGTTGTAATTATGAGTTGTAATTAGTTGGCTCAGTTAACTTAGTCAAGTCCAGTTAGATTAATTCAAACAATTTGTTGAATTAATTGTAAGTTCAGTTAGTTAATTCTTGCATGCATGTAACTACTACACTTCAGATAATTGAATATTCTCTCATAAATAACTCATGCATGTCAGTTTAGAGAAATACCTAGTTGAGATCAGAGGATGGACAATGTATTATCAGTTGGATGGATTTTTTCTATAAAGGAAACTCATCTATGTAGAAGGATTCATCTCCTTCAGGATTGCGCAATTACTACTGGGCCAAGTGATTAGTGTGAGGTGGGAATTCACACAAGTGGAAGCACTGGACCCCATGAAAAACTGTGCAAGGAAATAGGAGGCTTGGACGGTAGAGGAGAAGGTTGTGAGAGCCTTTGACTGTCTATGAGCAGTATTGATTGATTGCAGAGAGAGCATGATAGCTTGTGAGTTGATTCTTTTTGTAACTTGAATAATATTTCCACTTGTATGATAATACATAGATTGGGGTTTTAGGCTGAGGCTTTCCCCGGGTTATTTCTTCTGTGTTATGTGTGATTGATTTCTCATTCTCAGTTATATGTGTTCTCTTGATCTTTCTCAATTCGATTAAGCTTTCGCAAAGTGTTGTAGAAGTAGATCTTGTATTTTGTTTTAGTATATTGCATAATCTGTTGATCTACAATGGGAATTTCTATAGCATAATACGATAAATTCTCTGATCAACATCCCCAATAGTCTGCACGTCCAGTGCATTATATATATGAGGCCTACCACCTTGATTTTGCAGATAATATCTCCTACAATGATCTTTGCCCCAAGTCCAACACTCTATAGGCTTCCAGAATTCATCCTTGTTCTACTCCTCATATCAATGTCCTTGTCCTTTGTCTGATGCATTAAACTTATTAGATGGTGCAACATTCTCTTTATTATCTGTACCCTGAGGGCTTGCTCACTTTATGTCCCATTTCCTTTGTTCATTGCATTACCTTTCCAATCTGACTTAGTCTTAGATCTGCGTTTCGATTGTTCATATCAATGCCTTAGATTTCCGATTGTTTCCTCAAATGATCTAGGTTCATAGAACTCAATCTTATCTTTGAATGTGATCGATAATCCACTAATGAACCTCTGAATCTTGGACTTTTCCTCTGTGAGATAAGGCACATAGCTTAGTAGCTTCAAGAAACTGCTAGTGTACTATTCATCTATCATCAATCCCATCTTTAGCTGATATAATTATTTTTCCCTGTCATCAAAGTATCTCTTTTACAAATACTTCTTCTTAAATAACCACTCAAATCTCACTCCAATTCAAGTCTTTCTCATGAATGCATATGACATTCTTCACATCTTCCCACCAAATGTCTGCTTTACCTTTGAGACTGAATGTAGCTACTCTAGCTTTCATGTTCTCTGAGTAATCATGTAACCTAAAGAACTTCCTCATGCCAAGCCACCATGCCTATGCATCTTGTGGTTTCTTTCTCTCTCCATCAAAAGTAGGTGGCTTTTCTTCCTTAAACTCATCTGGAAAATATCCCCTATCACTCCTCTTGTAAGGATGATAACGATGACGATCATAGTGCTTATCTAAATAAGAACTCAAATAATACCTGTGTCTATCCCCTCTCCTATCTAGAGTGTCCAACAATCTACCATCTTTGACTGTGTCAATATCTATCTGACCTGTGACCACCATGCGATCTACTGCCATATGCCCCATTAGTTCTATCCTCTTGCTCATAGCTGATTCGATGTGGTCCCTGTCACTACAAATCTAACAAACTCCGAAGTATCACTGCATTTACCTCTTCTTGTTTCTCCTGTTCCTACATGATTATGTGATTATCTACCTTACAACTCCTTATTTCTTCCTTTAATATTCTCAATGTATTTTCCAAATCGGAAGAGTTCCCAACACCATACTGCTCTTCTAATTCATAGGTAGAGTCTTTGTAGTCTACCATCTTGCCAACCATTTGATATTTCTTCCTATAAAGTATATCATGTTAGCTAAACCAAATCACAATAAACCAACGTATCTTAGTGTAGCTCGGGGAGGATACCTTGTCTACAAGATCAACAAATTAGTGTGATACATGTATACCATAATCATGACAACATATAGAAACATAACACGTAAGTGTATAACCATGCAGCCATCATTCTAGCTAGGGTCCAGTCACCAATGCATGACCTTAACAACAATGCATACCATGACCTCATGCATGACAACAACAACTACATCACTGTACAATTTACCACATGCAAACATTAACATGCATAAGGAATGTGTAACCAACCATACACAGGCATAAACACATGTAATCAAGCATAAGCGAACAATAGTTGTAACCAAACCTACAAGAATTATACATGCAACCAATCATACAAGAATGCAACAAAACATACAAGAATGTAACCAAACATTCGAGAATGTAACCAAGTGACATATAATAACATGTAACTAGTCATATACTCATGATGATGCACTCTACAATGACAACATAAACTTCCACATGATGATATCACTACAACCATGATCAACATTATGCAAATGAAAAAATCACATGGAATGCAAGTGTAAGAGACACATTGTGCACCTGACATGCATGCATGACCAATACACAACCCATCTAGTCTGAGGGGTGAACCATGCTTTGATACCATTCTGTAACACCCTCCCCCACATCTACCCAGGAAACTAGACAGTTGGGGTAAACATGTGACGAGAGGCCACTGTCATATGATTTGACCTCTTAAGTCACATTAAGGAAGTGGAACCAACGGAAACACACCATACAAACATTCAACATCAACCTTAGGACTCTCATAAACCAATCCAACGTTTCTGCCAACCAGCCCCTAGGTCCCACTGATATTTTGGACCACTTGACCTCTGGATGCTCTCATGCTATAGGCATGCTAGCAATCCAAGCACCTTTGGACATTCTCACAGGCCTGCAAGCCAATGTCCAGGGACTTTTTTGCATAGTGTTGTGCCAATTTCCCTGGGATTTGAGCCACTTTTTCAGGCCCACAGCCAAGGTCAATCCCAAAAATAGAATGGCATCTTCAAAATTGTAAGATATAGGGTAATGACAGTGCAAAAGCAATTACTTGAATAAGACCTTGAATAGACCCCTACTAGCCATGACAGGCATTTCATCAAACATATCATGAATATGTAATATACATGTGTAAATAATAGATCTGAGCATAGGGGTCTCATACTTAGTTGAGAATTGCTAAAAAACATTGATGCCTCAACACATCAACTGCCATTTCATCCATTAGGTCATATATACATCGTTCATTCATTTACCAGTAAAAACATGATGAGAACCATACATAGCTATTGTCATAAAACATATATAATATATAACCAACATAATAGCAACATAAATACCAATGAAATCACAACCATATAAAGCACATATAAACTAGTATAATTCTCATAGAAATACAAGGAGAAATAAACTCTTATTGATGATGCAAAATCCAAACCCGGGATGGGACTTCCACGTTCCACCCGACAATAGAATGGCTGAGCCAAATCTCTCTTTATCCATTCACCCCTGTGCCATATTCCAAGCATGAATGTGGGATCTCATAGAAAACATCAATCCAAAACCATCTAGGGATTCTAGAGGCCATCTACATCATCCCATCAATAGTAATTCCACCTCATGGTTGGACATCACAAGACCCTCGTCAGATTGGTCTCCATCCAAACCTTCCAGGGCTTCCAAATCATTTGTTCCAACAAAGGCTTCCAGGACTAGTAACTCAACCAATAGTTGTCATTGAGCTTCTTGAGCGTTTGTCCAACCAAGGCTCCAAGAATAGCAAATAAAACCATAGCTATCGCCAGGCTTCCAGAGCATTTTTCTAGCCAAGGATTCCAGGACTAGGAATTCAACCCAAGCTATTATAGGGCTTCCACAACATCTGTCCAACTAGGGCTTCTAGGAACTAATAACTCAACCCAAGATAAGGAACCATGAGAACCAACCAAAACAAAAAAAAATGAAATAAACCCACAATCTCCATGGCTATCCATGAAATGACAAAGCTAGACAATCCACTATCAATCCGAGAAATCCTCCATGCCAGTGACAAATCATGACAAAAATCCACATGCATATTCCATGCGTGCTAAAACTAGTGAGGAAAACATACATGCAACTCGGTACCTGTAAGCCAAATCCACTGTAGTTGATGATCCTAATGTCCTCTTGCGCTTTCCTTCTCTTCCTTTGCCTTCTTGCTCCAAAACTCTAAGTATGCCACACTCTCCAAGAGTGCTCCAAGAAAACTCTAAGTGTCCAAGAGTATGAGAGAGAGAGAATAATGAGAGAGCTCCAAAAATGAACTGACAAAAGGTTACTAACTGATCCTGAAAATCCTTTTTGTAAATGAGGCCTCTATTTTCTTCATTTTCCTCCTCACATGCAACTTGTGACCTTTCACCTCCCTTTTCTCCTAATTTCCATTATTTTCATAAATAAATGTGCCAAAATGGCATTTTTCCTTTCCAAAGCCTTATCCATTTCCTTTTCCAATTTCCTTAGCCATTAATCAATCATAAGTGATCCCCATCACTAGGATTTTTCCCAACATTCAACTTGGAATAAGTGTCCCATTAACTGTGGTTATTATGTTGCCTTTATTAACTTTTATTACATGGAGTTTTCACCAGGGCTCTTACATAATACCATGGCCTTTGTGGAATGCATGAATGTTGTACATCCAATGGATAAGCTCGCATACCCAGAGGTAAGCCTGCCTAAAGAATTCGAGATTGTTCTCCAATCCTTAGCGTTGAATTGGGTGGAAAAGGCTTAGGAATACCCTGGTTCGAATCTATGGATAGGGCATGGACTTGTTCAATAGAGAAGATGAGATTCAAACATTCTAGTGCACACATGTATAAAACTTTTTTGTGAAGTAAAATTTTATTTCATGTTATGTACATACCTATAGGATAATTTTGCATTGTCTCGAAGATAGTAAACACAAGGTACCATCCAAAGTGATATTATAGATCCAATTTTCCCATTTACAGGTCCAATCCATAAATATGCAACACACTGAGTATAATGCTATGTAAGGAAACAGAAAAGTCATGAATGTTTCAGGATATACATTCTTGATCTGTATTCGTTTCCCAGAGTTCAAAATTTGTATTCTTTCTCTATATTCATTGCCTAGGAAAATTTTTCCACAAGGGACTTATTAAATATCTTCTCAATGGGAAAAAAATGGTGTTTACACTAGGAAATTTAAATTCTTGGGTCCACGTAATTGATTTTCAATTTTCCCAACGCCACAGTCTTCAAATCATCTCTTATTTTCATGTTTGTCTGCAATTTTTTCTCCAACATTTTTGGACTCTGGTTTCTCTTAGAAGGCTTACCTTTAGGATAACTGGAGTGTGGTGGATTCCATTTTCTAGCCCTATCAAGATAAATCTCTAGCTCCTTGAGTGCGCTCTCTAACTCTGTAGTCTTTCCTTCAAGTCTTTCCATTTGGGTAACATGTGCCTTTGAAATAAATTGTTGATGGTTACACATAATTGCAACCTCCTTGTTTCCACGTTGATATTCAACAATGTTCTCTGAACAACTGACACTAGTTGTGTCCTAAAGAAGTTTGTCCAATGTAATAGATATATTGTATGTTTTAAATACTTTTTTCTGTAAGGCTTGACATAATTTCCTTGAGATGGGCATTCAATTATCTGGTGTCAATCTTATCAAACAATACATCTCCTTTGCTTTTCTGCGAATGTCATCCATGTAATCCTTGAGCATTGTTGCTTTCTCATACTTTTCTCTGTCACTATGGCATTTCCAAGAACTATTAGGAGCCAAGAATGCATATTTGAATTATTTGGGATTGATTGGGTCATTCCAATAAGCCAACCATGTTATATTGCTATCATGCCTGATCTCCTTCCACCTGTAGTCGTCATTGTACACTCTGGGATTGAAGAATCTTTCCCTATATTGATTCTAATATCTTCTGGATAAATTCCCTTCAATTTACTCATTTTGGAATGCTCTCCACAACCATGGAAGAGCCCTGGTGGCTCAACTTTGAAGTTCCCATCCTTCTCTTTCAATCCATTAACAATTTACTGCATGTACTTCTCCTCCTATTGTTGCTTCTTTTCTTTTAGAGCTTCTTTTCCTTTGTGATCATCCATTTTTTCTTCTCTTTTTGTCCAAGATGTCATTCGTTAATTGGGGTAAAATTATAGAGAAAGTAAAATCATTGAGCTCAAACTTTTGAATGGCATGGTTAGTCTCAAGAACTTTCTTCCAATCATGCTAGAAATTTTCTATAAATTTTGTCTTTGTGGCATAGTCTGCATCCTTCATGATTGCAAACGTAGTGCCAATCTCCTCTTCTCCAAGAGTAAGAACAAATGGCCTTCCATTGTGAAGCATATTGACTCCATGAGGCTGGTAACAAGGATGGAAAATTACTCCATTCTACTCCAATGTTTCCCACCTTACCTTCTTGGGTGCCTATAATGGATTTCCTCGCCCATTCATATCTTCTGCAGATTCAAGATCTTTTAAGCTTTGCATTTCTGGCCACATGCACCATCGCCCATAAGAAATAAAATATGGCCAGAATGTTACAATTTCCAAAAGATAATTTTGTGATAGCCATGGGCAACGATGGCATATAGAATTCATGCTCATGGTGGTTGTTAGTTTTTGTAGCATCGAATGTGTTATAGGCTTGAAATTTTTTGGAGAGGCTAGAATACACGAGATCCCCAAAACCTAAAAATCGTTTCTAGAATTCTACCTAGAAATGATTTAATTAGATTATTAGCCAATTTTTAGATATTTCTTAAGTCTAAACTTAGGGAATATGGTTAATTAATTAGTATTAATTAAGTCAAGGTGAGAATCATCTAGAAAATCACATGGATCGATCCTGAGATGATCCTATCCATTGATTAAGTTTTAATCTTATTTGTTGGTGCTCCAACAGAGGATTATAAGAGTAGATCGATGTGGTGATGGAGAAGACACTTGTGAGGTTCAATTTATGTGCAAATTGATTTCCAGAGTAGCAGTAGTCAGTTTCCAGAGAGAGCTAGAGATCGAATTAGTGAGAGAGGGGTAGAGACAGTGAAGTTGGAGGAAGGATTCCAAATCCGGTGAGTGTGTTTGTAGAGGGGCTAACGTTGGGGTAGTGTAGTAGCCTCTAGGAGCAATGT
This sequence comes from Pinus taeda, assembly GCA_000404065.3. Classification (NCBI taxonomy): domain Eukaryota; kingdom Viridiplantae; phylum Streptophyta; class Pinopsida; order Pinales; family Pinaceae; genus Pinus; species Pinus taeda. Next base: position 109,649 of record APFE030677284.1, read on the forward strand.
CAATTTGCTGAGAGAGATTGATGTTTTCAGCTCCAGAGGCTAGGAAAGAGTCTGAGAGGGCCAGAGAAGCATATTTCTAGTTAGAAGAAGGCATAATGAATTCATGAGAGTCCAGTCTGAGGCTAGACGTCCAGCCAACTACGGAGAGCAGTGTAGAGAATGACGTAGAGGCTCAGACGACCAAAATTCTGAAGGCAAGTTGTGCCAGGAGATTTCCTGTGGTGTGAGGAAAATTCCTCACAAGATTTTTGCCAGTATTTTCTCTGTAGGATTTCCAGTATTCGACATCTAGATTGTATTCATAATATTTCATTGCTGCTTAATAATAAAACCCTCAGTTTTTGCGCCGGTGTTCCCAAGTTTGGTTTTTTCAGGGACATTTGTCCAAAAATAATTGTGTTATTTCTATGTGTGTGCACTATCATTTCTTCCAACGTTTATTCTTCCACAATTTTATTTGTGTAGGTTGAAGTATGATTTATTTAGTATTTCCGTGGCAAACAACAAATAAATTGTTAAATAAAATTAACAATTAGGAGAATAATTTCCAGTTGCTGCAATAGGATTCCAGTTTTCAGAATTTTCACATGGTTTTAGAGGGCAGTTGATGAGTTGGAGAGATCATAAAGAAAGGAAAGGAATTTCTCTACTTAGCAAGGGAAGCATGATGAAATTCCCAAGGGCAGCGAAGTCATTCAGCGAGGAGGCCGAATTACTTGAGGAGACTCAATTTTTTTGAGAAAGGGGTAGAAAAATGTGTTAGATCGAGTGATTCTAGAGGTAGACAAAGAAACTCATATTTTTTCGTTGAGAAAATATCTAGCTAGATGCAATGGTTTTTGCGGCACTTTTCTAGAGTAGATCCAACATCAAGTGGAAAGAAGAACAACACACACATAGGGAAAATTTTCTTTGGGGAACTTCTAGTTCCAAGAAGTTTGATTTTTCCTTGCAGATCAATAGTCATTCTGAGCATATATTCTCACTCCAGAAGGGAGTGTGAATAGTTGAGAAGCATCTGAGTAGAAGAAAAGAGGAGATTTTTGACATTTTGTTGAGATGGCCACTGTTGGGATTTGTGATAAGGATAGGTTGGATGGGGCTTCCATTTATGTCATCTAGAAGGAAAGGATGTCCTTCCTTCTAGATGAGTTTGGCTTGAAAATGTATATCGATGCAGTGGTAGCAGTTCCCTAGGACGCATATCAGGTGAAAGAGTACAGAAAGGAGATGGAATGGGTGAAACCTTTGATCTTAGATGGTGTTCGGGATCATGTGGTTTCACACATAGCTAGAAAAGATACTACCAAAGAGATGTGGGATGTCCTCTCTATGCTTTACCAAGGTACTTTCGAGCAGCAAAAGATGTACCTAGAAGAGAAGATGAGGTTTGTACATATGCAGAAGGGGGAAGGCATAGACCCCTTCCTCACTAGGATTTAGGAGATCCGAGACCAACTTGCAGTTTTTGGGGTAGTGCCTCAACCCATAGAGCTAGTGTGATTGACACTAAACAATGTCTCAGAGGAGTGGCATGTATTCGTCCAAAGTATCTTAGGTAGAGATACCTTGCCAAGATGGGACAAGATGTGGGACGATTTACAACAGGAGGATTCAATATGAGTTGTATTGAAGAGCTCCATCAGTGGAAGTACCAGTGGATAGAAGCAGGTGAAGGAGGAGGGGAATGTGGTCCTCGCATATAAGGGTCCCAGTCAGGGACAAGGGGAGCAGAGGAAAAAGAAGCATGTCAAAGGTCAAGTGCTTCAGATGTGCTGAGATTGGTCACTACTGTACCCAATTTACTCTCAGAAAGAAGGACAAGGAGGAGAAGCATGACCAAAAAGAAGCTTCAACAGAGATCGAAAAGATTTCCTCTAGACTGGAGGAAGACTTTACCATGTTTATTGATAAAACTGTAGTAGTGAGGTGGGGTGACTTGGTGTTGTAGCCCCAGAGTGTCACATATGGGCAACATCCTTGAGGATTCCACCTCATGGAACAATACCTTGCTACGGGGGCCCACAATATTCAGTAATAGAATGGACCAATGAAAGTTGATGTAGTCAGATTACAGAGTGATAGATGCATAGACTCGTAGTAGTCAGATGTTGGGGATCACAGTGCAGAGTTAAGAACATCGCAGATTCTTTAGTGACAATTAAAATACTAGTAGAAGTCAAAGACTCGAGGGACAAATGCATTATACTGGTCACAATTGATTCAATATTTTGGATGCTTTTTAGTTGCAGATGTTGCAGTTGTATCATCAACAGATGAGAGGGAGTTGCAGTGCAGATTTAGTGTTGGAAACAATTCAACAGGGTCAATAGTAACACATATGCAACATATATCAGAGTTGTACAGTGGTTGGTGGGCAGTATGGCCAGACATCAACAACGTGACAGGAGACAATGTAGAGATAGGGTGCTGCTATAGGGTGTGTAATAGCACTAGAACACATTCCTTGCTAAGATGGAGAGTGATTTTTTGTAGCACCAGATGTGTTATAGCCTTGAAATTTTGTGGAGATGCTAGAATACATGAGATCTCCAGAACCCAGAAATAGTTTCTAGATATTCCGCCTAGAAATAACTTAATTAGAGTATTAACCAGTTTTTAAATATTTCCTAAGTCTAAAATTATGGAATATGGTTAATAAATCAATATTAATTAAGCCAAGACAAGAAGTATCTAGAAAATCACACAGATCGATCCAGAGATGATCCTAGTGATTAAATTTTAATCTTCGCCGTTGGTGCTCCAACATAGGATTATAAGAAGAGATCGATGTGGTGATGGGGAAGACATTTGTGAGGTTCATTTTCTGTTTGAATCAATTTCCAGAGTAGCAACAATCAGTTTCCTAAGAGGGAGCTATAGATCGAAGCAGTGAGAGAGAGGCAAAGACAGTGAAACTGGAGGAAGGATTGTAGATCCGATGAGTGCATTTGTAGAGAGGCAGAAGAGCCATAAAGAGGTTGACGCTGAGGCAGTGCAATAGCCTCTAGAGGCAAAGTCGATTTTCTGAGAGAGATTGAAGTTTTTAGTTCAAGAGGTCAGGAAAGAGTCTGAGAGTGCCGGAGAAGTGTCTTTCCATCCAGCAGAAAGAAAAACAACTTCATCAGAGTTCAGTCCGAGACGAGACGTCTAGCTGGGTACACAAAGCCATGCAGAGGATGACGCAAAGGCTCAAAGGGCCGAAATTCTAAAGGAAAGTTGTGCCAGGAGATTGCCTGTGAGGTGAGGAAAATTCCTCACTAGATTTTTTCCAGTATTTTCTCTACAGCATTGCAAGTATTCAACATCCATATTGTACTCATAATATTTCACTGCTGCTTAATAATAAAATCCTCAGCTGCTGCATCGATTTTCCCAAGTTGGGTTTTTCCCGAGACATGTGTCCAAAAATAATTGTGTTATTTTTATGTGTGTGTGCTAACATTTCTTCCAACGTTTATTCTTCCACAATTTTATTTGTGTAGGTTGTTGTGTGATATATTCAGTATTTTCCGTAGCGAACAACAAATAAAATTTTAAATAGAATTAACAATTAGGAGAATGATTTCTAGTTGCTGCAATAGGATTCTAGTTTTCAGAATTTTCACAGTGGAATTCATTTTCACACTAGACTACTATCCTCCTGCATTTTTTAGGGACTAGATATCATTTTGCACAGTCCATCTGAATCAAGAATCGCAACTGAAAATTACACATATATTGAAGATGTGCAAGAAGGCATAAAAAGTCTTTATCGTCTTCAGTTTCTAGATCTTTTAGGATGTTCCAAACTATGATCACTGCCTCATAATATAAGAGAGCTTAAAAATCTCAAAAGTCTCCAATCATCTCAGTATAATGTTTTATTATAAGATCATGGTAACTCTACTTGTAGACAAAGTTGTTTCTAAGTTCATTCTCCTTTTAAAGCTTTATGATCTTTATCAACTGTTGTAAGTCCCTAGAGTGAGAAATATTCTTAATGGAAAAATATGATTCACTTTATTACTATTTGAAACTAGTATAGAATATAATAAATGTTTCAAAACCAAAAGGTCTAGTGTTTGTGGATATCTTTGCATTGTTAAGTTATTTAATTACTATGATTTCATGGGATGTCAATGTTAACTCCATCCAATTTTTAGTTAAAATAAATCATAAATAGAACTTCCTTTACCTTTATACAATTATTAATATAGTTTTATTATCATACACAACTAAAAGTGTACAATTTATTTAACAATTCAACTTTCAAGGTAATGATAAAATAACATAACATAAATGAATTAGTAGTAATATTTTTTTCCTATTATTACATATGATGATACAATTCCTTTTTTTCTTCAAGAAACTTGTGCTTATGTTAATATAGGTTCATAGTAGGTGTGATCCTGATAAGTTCATTGTTTTCAATTTGTATTTTGATTTTTCTTTTTACCCCTAGTTGTTGACATTAGTTACCATAAAATACTTTGTACTGCTCATTTATGCAGCAAAGAGATTTTCATCATTCTTTTTATTCTCATTGTGGTTGTCAATGATGAAAATCAATTTTGATTGGTGATGAAAATCCATAAAAATAAAACAGGCTTACTCTTATTTCCATTACGATTTATGGATCACATACATTTTGAGGCATTGATTTAGTTTTCCTACTAGTTTGAGGCACAACTTTTCTTGAAATCTTAACAGGTGGCTTTGAAAAATTACAAGTGATAATTATGGTGGATTTAAGGCATTGGTTTTCCCATTGTGCTAGGTAAAGTTCATAATTTCATGAGTGGAAAGGCATATTTTGGTGTTGTGTGGTTTCTCTAAAAGAATATCAGCAAAGTCTCCGAATGAGACTAGTCATGTCTCATTTCTACATTATTCTGGTGCTTGAGATTCATAGGAGAGATTGTAGCTTTCTTTCTTTCATAGCAAGCTCCTAGTTTCAGTTTTGTGTTCATTTCCAAAGTTCTGACTTTTGTTTTGAGCTCCTAAATAGTTTATTTTGTAATTTTACCACCATTATGCAAAGATACTTGTCTTGGATTGCTTTGGGTGAGAGCATTTATTTTGATTCACGATCATGGAAGAAGGCTTCCCCTGGGTTTTTTTTGCTTGTAGAGCATTGAATTTAATGATGCCAATTATTGGATTGGGTCTTTTCTACATATGGTGAACCAAAAAGAAAAGAGCAGGTTCCAACAAGAGAGGTTGAAGCGGACTAAATTTATATAAAATGTAATTTTTCATAATAATCAACCATATGCATTCTCAATTGCTGGTTCTACTTTTGAATTTTCTATAGCAACTTTACCCACTTACTGTAAATTCGAAAACTTTTGGAATCCTTTATGGTAATGCAATGCTGAAAAACATATATAAAATTAGACACAAACACCAATGTTTCGATTTCAACTAATAAATTACTTAACCTAAATTGAACATGAATCAATATTACCTTTGTGTATGTCCCTTTTACATTACATATAAAATGAAAAGAGCTTTTGGGATGCTTACCTTTGTATGCATCTCTTTCATCTAATCTATAAAATGACGAGAAATTTTGGTTTCTCCAAATATTGGTACTTGTAGTTGGGCTTCATAATGAATCTTGTAACTCTTCATATTAGCCACCAACAATATCTCCCCTTTGACATTTTTAATGCAAATAAACATGAGATAACTACGAAAGTGCACAACATTTAAATCGTACTACATAGTGCAAAGAGAACATAGGTGATCAACTTAAGTGATCAACTTAACAGAGGAGATCAAGGTTGATGGTTTCTCCTTTAATATTCCAAAAATAAGAAAAGAAATTTTCAGTTTTCTGTCATTTCTAGTGTATACTTAATAATTGTTTAGACAAATATAAGAAATAAATGATATAAAGAGAAAATAACAAAGGAAAGGTAATTAAACAAAGCATACGACCATATTTGACGAAGTTTGTATCCTCCATGCCTTGGGAGTTTATAGCATTTGGAATTTCCACTGGGCATATGTTTTTTCACTTCGAATAAGATATGTAAATAATTTATATTTTTTTATTTACAATGATTTTGATATACAATTTATTCCAGACTACTTTCAGCAAGAGTTACACTAATCATACTATTAAAATTCATGTTAATAAAGTTATTTCAAAATTTGTGAAATTCATTAGAGGTAAATTGCCAACTTGGATAATAATTGAATAACCTCCTCTCCCATGCCACAAGATACAAGAATATATATTAATTTTTTTTATTAAATTAAGAAAAATATACTTTGAAGAGTTATGTTATAAAGATAAATTAATGGGAAAAAATCATATTTACAAGAATGAATAAAGAATGAGATGTAAGCTGCATAATATATGGACTAACATACTCATGTAAATTAAATCGTTGGAAAATTCACATCAATCCATAGTATACATCAAGATACTTGCCTCATGATACATCTCACATTACTAAATTTTTGAAAAAAAAGAAAAGCAAAAGAAAAGATGTCAAAGTCAAATACTGGTTTTTCTATTCCAAAAAGAAAGATGGAAGATTGCTCCTGTTACATCATAGCAAACTGGAGGTAGGCTACCTAGAAGAGAAAAAGAGGGAAAACAGTCCCTAAATTCCATGCCTCGCTTCCATTGATTCTAAGATTTCCTATATCATTTTCCTTGTATATTCAGAGAAATCGATTCAACAAAAAATTACGTTTACAGAGCATAGGAAGATTTTAGAGACGAGACTAAGAAGTATGGAGAGGATTGGACTTCTAACTTCTAGAATTTGTTGAATGAAGGCTCCTACTATGAGTGAGGGAGATTCTTGCTACTTTGGTAGTTGGAGTTTTCTCTAGTCTGATTGATTAGCAGCCCCTTCAAATAGTTGATAGTTTCTTCCATGTTCTTACACTTGTGTTTGAGAGCTACTATTTATTTCCTCTGTTCATCCAACTGTCTCTTAAGAAAGGAATTCTCCGACTTAGTGTCAAATTTAAAATCTTTGATCGTTACTCTTATTTGATCAATCATGAACTTGTTGACTATTCATACTACACATTTTTCACACGGTAGTGCATTGTCTAGAGGGTTCCACTCCACACTGAAGATGTACTGAGAGATAACACTCCAAGAAAGAAAAACAGATACAAATAAGAACATAAAGAAGGATTGATTACAAACACAAGATCGATCTTCAGAGGAAATCAACTGTGAATGGAGAGAACAGAGAATATATTGAATAAGATTACTCTCCTAAAAGGGTCGATGAGGTAACTCAAGAACAAAAGGATCCCTATGAAGACTAAGAAGATGATTGCACTGAAAGAGAAGACCCCAACAGATCTGAATCTGCTCTGTCAATGACTGGATAGGCGAATGAGATGAGATTGAAGGGATAAAATAGTGAACACCAGGGATAGGGAATCAATAACGAAAGAGGAATGAAGCGTTACTCTACAGGAATGACTGGAAACATTGATGAGAAGGTTCAAAGGGAGGAGTAAGATAAATAGCAGTGTTTTAGGCCACTACGCAATATTGAACTTCAGAAAATCACGAGAAACATATGTAGCCTCAATTTGCTTGGGATGCGTAGACTGACTATGCAAAATGTCCATGAATATTTTCCTTAGATTTGGATTTCTAGCTTTTTGAATTGAAATGACTTTTTCCCACCTTGATGCACTTGACCAAAGCATCATTATCTACATTTGGTAGCTTGTGCTCCTATGGTATTGGTTTTTGAGTTGTGTCATTGGCTATTTTGGATTCTCCGAAAGGACGAGAGATTGCCAAATTAGCTTTCTTATCTACAAAACCATTATTTTCTCTGAGAATATGATTGAATCTGACTTCTCCCAAATACTTCAAATTTTTTCCCACCCTTTTTATTATTTGGCTCAGAGCCTTATTCTTGGGATTTTTCCTCTCCACCATTGATTGTATAGTAATGGTTGAGTTTGATTACTAGATTCTGCATGATTCATTGTCTTAGTATTATTGTTCCCATTAGGAGACCATAGGCTTTTGCTTTGTTATTAGATATTTCCCCTAATCCCCATTCATATGTGATTGAATTTCTTCCACCTGAATCAAATAGAAATCCTCCAGCACCGGTCTTGCCCGACTTAGACTTGGAAGCAATATCAAATAGTAGACATGACCTTTTTAAGTTTTCTTTCCATGATTTAAATTCCTCTTTTTTAAGTCTGATCTTCCAATTCTGGGTGTTGAAAGGAGTTTTGTTGATGTTTATTCTTTTGTGCTTGCTCAACATGAACGCAATCCAAGTTCTTTCCTCTTGTTGGATATGATTGATTTCTATTGCTTTAGCTCCTTTGGAAGTGAGAAATTTTGTTGTCGAACTCCAAGTTTTTTCCAAAATTGTACTTATTCTTGGAGGACGATCCTTGAATATCCGTTGATTTCTACCCAACCATATTTGCCAACACATGAATGTGGGCAGACTAATCCAATATCTTTTTATTGTTTCCTTATTTTTAAGAGTATATGGGTAATTTTTGTTCCAAGTTGAGAGAAATTCATTTAAGGGCAGAGTTAGTTGAGTTCTGACCTCTAGGGGACTAGCTAATAATTTCCAACATTCTTTTGCGAAAGCACACTCCAAAAAGAGATGTTGAATACTTTCTTCATTATCTTGGCATATGGCGCAACGAGAAGGGCCTGCATATCCATTCTTTCTAAGATTTTCAACTATTAGTATATTTCCTTTGAGGAGAGTTCACATGAACACTTTGATTTTTGGCAGGCTTTCAGTTTTCCATGCAATCCTCTAATAGTCCCATACTTGATTTTCTTGTAGAGAATGGATAGTGGCATATCTAGATTTTACTGAATATTCACCACCATCCGGGTCCCACCTGAGGGAATCATTTATGTCTTGAATCAGAGGTGCTTCTCCCTTGAGAAGAAGAAGAAAGATCTTCCATTGAGAAGCCAGATGATGGGGAAGGTTGTGTATTCTCCAATCAGCCCATTCTATTGGGATGGGGTTCCCTGTATTAGTTTTGGAGTTAAAAACCTAAGTTTTGATGTAAATTTTGGTAAAAAGATGTAAAGTCTCCACAATTTGTGGATGCAGAGTGCGTAGGTAATTAGGAGTACATGAGGTTATAGCTCTTTGCCTATGTAAAGTTGAGTCGGTTTTTGAGATCCACCCATGGTCCGTAGACTATGAGATTATATGTAAAAATCTATAAATAGGTGTGTCTTAGAGAGACTAAGGCATATTTTATGTTTGAGAGAGGAAGAAGGTGGTAGATAGAAGGGAAAAGGCTCTGTAGCTGAGTGCGCGGAGGCCTAGAGTAGAGTCTGCAGCTAAGTGCGCAGGGCAGTCTTGAGTGTGTAACTTCATATTGAAGATCAATAAAGTATAATATTGAAAAATCCTTGTGTTTATCTATTACTTTTGTTTAATGATGATTGCGATATATGTTGTGATTTAATAATGTCTTTATGAAATATTGACCTATTGATGCACAACTTTATGAGATAAGTCTTAATGACTGTATGCAATGCATGTTAAGTAATTTCGCAAAAATTATAATACATTATGTTATGTTTATTAAATACTTAAGTAGATCTACGTGAACTCAAATCTAGGGTTATTTTCCGGTGCATGTAAGTGGATGATTCAACTGTTAAGGGTCCGCGAAGACCTGTCGTATACCTTCGCGAAGGTCTCAAGGCCGTTTAAATGAAGTTACAGCACCAAGCCCTTGGGGCTTATAGATCTGCATGAAGGAAGATCTAGGACAATAAAAGACATCACACTGATCTCTAGATGTGGAAACTTGGTTCCAACATCCCCCCATACTGCTTCAGGTGAAACTTTAGCCTACGCTATGCGAGTTAATGTCAAAAGGGCCAGTAGTGTAGGGTCTTGTTTGGCGCAATTAACTCTGAACTTGGGTCAGGACTCACTAAGCTAACAAACGGTTTTGTTTTCGGGACCGAGATCTACTTAAGGAGATGTGTGATGTCACATCACTGGAATCCGATCAAGAAGGAAATTGAGAAGTGGTTGGATAGAAAAATTCACGAATTTGCGGTGCAGGAGAACAAGAATCTGCGCCTATCAAAGGAGCAGTGGTTGGACAGATATTTGTATACAAAAATACACAAAATTTTCTTCTACACCTTTCTGATCGAACTATATGAGGGATAGCTAAGTTGGCAGACGACCAAGGAAGGTGGAAGATTGACGGTCCAATAGTGTGGACTCCAAAGTTGGTATGATGATTAGAAGCCTTAGAAGACAAGGTCATGCGTGTTGTTCACCACTGGCTCGATTGGGTTATAGGAGGATTTGTTACAGAGTTCGCGATTGATACCTCAGTAAGCTATAGTGAAACAGAGCAATGCTTCTTCAAGGGACCACGAGGTAAGTATATGAGATATTTGAATACATGGATTAAGATGCTCTTGTGTGAAAAGTGGGTTATACCATTGCCTTGATGTTTGGAGCTACGTGAAGTGGAAAATTCTTCAAAAATCGAGAGAAAGTAGGTCCTGAATATAGCCCGTTGATTGGACCCCCTTCAAGCGAAGATGAGGGAACGATACAGGCTTCACCGTGGAGTGTTGTCCAATTGATACGACAGGGTTTTCTGTGGACACATCAGCCATCAAATCCACCTCCACCTCCAACTCCACAGCATACGCCTTCGCCCACACCTTCACCACCACCACCACCATTTAACATGTCGAATAAAATGAAGCTTCCAATTTTCAAGGGTATATGGGAGTGAAGATACCGATCAATTTTGGTTTGTTGTGAATACTGTGTGGATGACATAGCATATTACTGATGACAATATAAAGAAGGCGCAGTTGGTCATCACTTTGCAGGATCACACACTAACATGGTATATTAAGTACTGTTCTGATCATCTTGTGGCAACGCTAGCAGAGACTAAGGATACTTTAAATAATGAGTTCAGTAAGCCTAAGTCTGACTCGTAGTCAGTGGTTGAATTTAAGGAAATCACAATGAGGGTTGATGAGACGCATTGGGAGTTAGATCAAAGGTTGAAATGTGTGATTTGCGAAGCTAATATGCAACTCACAGATGGTTAGCGCCGCGAGTGATTTATAGCCTCGCTTCTGCCCCACCTGAGGATTGCTTTGTCATAGCAGAAGATAGGAGCTCAGGAAGAAGTCCTGGAAATCGTGATGAGATTGCATGAGACACCTATTCAATATGTGATTTTGGGAGTCCAACAAATTCTCTCACAGTTGCAGAACCTCTGCCTGGAATTACGAAGCTTGAAAAAAGAGAAGGAAGCTAGGCTAGTGGTGTGCGAGGAAGTCTAGTGCCTGAAATGTAAAAGACAGGGGCATGATAAATATCACTTCCCCGTCTTTGCAAATTATATTACAATAGGGGGACAAATTCCCCTGAGGCCAGAAGCTCCAACAAGACCAAGTGCGGGGCCTGCACTATGGTGCGCTATTTGTTAGGTGGCTGGAAAACATGTAACAGATAATTATCATTTGTTGCAAAAGTTTTTTTAGACACCCCAATGCTTGTTTTACGATTTCTACAAATCGGTGGGCCATGATGAGCGCCACTGTTGCAGCTACGAGTTGATGATGGAAAGAATGCCTACCTATTGAATGCAAGCAGAAACTCGGCCTCCAGAGCAAGGCACCAAAGGAGAGCACAGAGGATATAAGGGATGAGGACGAGGCCGAGGAGGAGGACCTGGTAGAGGTCGCGGATAGGTTATTTTCTATAACGATAGGGCACCAAGGCACTACACATGGGAGTGTGATAATCAGACGCACTCGTCCTGTCAAGATTGCAGCCAGTTTGACGACACTATAGAAGAATTCCCTGTGTTAATAGCCAAGATACAGGAAAAAAAGGCGCAACCTCAACAACCTACGCAGAACTTACAAATGATGAGAGCTAAGCCCCACGAGGAAGATCCGAATGTGAATATCGTGCTGAAAAGAAGATTACGACTAGGAGGATAAGGGAAAATAGCCCGAAGAGGACGGATGGGTCCACAAGGCCCTAAGGAAGGAAGTTGGGTTCAATCTGGAGCATGTTAAAGAAACATTTATGGAGGCCAAGAAAAGCTTCGCTGAGGCATCACCTCAGGGAGCCAGAACAGAGTACCAGAAACTAGCGCGACTACAGAGGTCGATCCCTCTGTGCTTACCACATTCTTGGAAACCTACATGAAACTGTTGCGCGATAGTAAAGTTGTGAAGGGCCTGTACGAGTTAATAAATAAGTGTGCTGGTAAAGAAAACACCCCTGATGGACACCGTTTGGTTAGAAAAATTGGCAAACATAAGGCAAGAACATGGTGTGAGATGAGGCTCACCGTGCAGATAGGAAATTATGAGATGGACCAAGTCATTTTGGATCTGGGGTCTGACGTGAACGTTTTGCCTAAACAGACATGGGAGAGAATTGGGATACCTATGTTGTAGTGGTCTCTGATCCATCTTAGGATGGCAGACCATTAGAAGATCATCCCTATGGGACAACTACATGGAGTAATGGTGGATATAGAAGGTGCGAGAGCGTTGGTTGATTTTGAAGTAATAGAGATCGTTGATGACAATAATCCGTACCCCGTGCTCCTTGGGATTGATTGGGCCATAGATATGAATGGAGTCATCAACTTGAAGAATAGGACAATGTCGTTTGAGAGGAAATCGCTTCAGGTGGAGTACCATTGGACCCTACAGAAGGACTGCGCTATACTGAAATGGTCCGCGACTACGAAGAAAGTGATGATGACTTGGATCAGATCTACAAAATAACTGTGCAAGATCAAGACTGGATTAATCCAACAATTGATGGACAAATTTCCTGGGACTGTGAAAGTTCATGTACCTCAGATTCAGGTGAAGAATTAGATCATTAACAGAATAGGCTGCATGAGGTATCTACGCTACACTGCAACATGATGACTAAATCGCCCTGCTGTGTGTCATCGAAGGTAAGAAATTTACCCTTTTATGATGGTTTAACTGATGCAGATAAGTTTTTGGATGCTTTTGAATGAGAATTCCCTGAGGATCATTGCTTCCAAGCACTAGATTTGGCACTGCGCACTACACCTCCACGATGGTGGGGTACGCACAAGAACAACTTCGATGAATGGCGAGATTATAGAAGGGTGATAAGGTTGTGATTTGGTTGTCTTAAAATTCAACGGACTAAGAAATACGATGGGAGGAATGATCTGCACGATTATTTAACAAGGTGGACTGAAGCTTATGGAACAGAGACATAGCTAGAGTGGGTGCACTTATTCTATCATACTTTGGATACAATTCCTATGAATTGGTATCTGGAAATGGAGCTCCACCATGGCACTGCAGAGTGGGATATATTAAGGGAAGGATTTTTAATGACCTTCAGTTTTGAACATGGGTTCGAGAGAATTCATGAAGCTCTACAGGAGATTAAGGTAGTGATCTTCATAATTCTGCAAGATCCTTTGGAGTTGGTTCAACCAGGTTGGAGCACCTAGTTGTGCCATGCGCTGGAATGCTATAATGTGATTATTGAGGGGGAGGATGAAGATACAAGAAATATCAATATTCCAGAGGCAAAAGGCCATCGCGAGGTCGAAGGTCTACAAATAGAAAATCTAGCCATCACTACACCATTGAAAACCAAGCAAGTGAACATTGGTACTAAAGTAAAGCCAAAATTTGTGAAAATTCTGGATTACTGGGATGATGCCACAGTGGATAAAGTTGTTGAGTTACTCTGCGAGTACCAGGATCTTTTTCCTACAAAGTTTTCGGACCTTAAGGGAATCATATGCGACTTGGGTGTGATGAAAATCACTTTGAAACTGGACGTGAAGCCTATTAGGTAAAGGACATATCGCCTTAATCCCAGATACAAGGAAAAGGTCTGCTTGGAGTTAGATAAGATGCTAGAATCCGGCATTAGCAAACCTATGGAAGAATCTGAATGGGTAAGCCCTATGGTGGTTCAGGAGAAGAAAAAAAGGGATAAATAAGGATTTGCATAGAACTAAGGAAGCTCAATGATGCATGCGTCCATGATCCTTTTCTGACATCATTTATTGATGAAGTATTAGACAATGTTGGAGGGCAAGAGGCCTACTCGTTCACTGATGGATTTTTTGGGTACCATTAGATCAACATCGCGATAGAGGATAGGATAAAAACAACCTTTGTGATGGAATGGGGTTGTTTCCAGTATACCGTGATGTCATTTGGGCTCAAGAATACGTCTACGATATTCGCTCGCATAGTTATAGCAACATTTAAGGAGTTCATTCATAAGTTCTTGGAAGTGTATTTTGATGACTGGACGGTGTTCGACTTAGTAAAGCACCATGTAAGAAGTCTGCACCTAATGCTGGATATGTGCCACAGATACTAGATCGCATTGAATCTGAAGAAGTGTTTATTATGTGTCCCCTTTGGGATCTTGCTGGGTCATGTGGTGTGCAAACAAGGGCTGATGGTGGACCTTGCCAAGTTCGCAGTGATAGTGAATTTGGAGGCCCCAAGAAGTGTCAAACAGCTAAGTGCAACACTCGGACATACAGGATATTATAGAAAGTTTATCAAGGCTTATTTTTAGATTACAGTGCCCACAGAGAAATTGTTGAAGAAGGACACTACATTCTATTAGGATGAAGAATGTTAGCGCAGTTTAGATGTTTTGAAGGAAAATATGGCCAGTGCGTCGATCTTGGTATTCCTCGATTGGAAGAAGGAATTCCATGTACATGTCGATGCCTTTTGCATTGCATTGAGATCAATGCTAACGTAGGCCAGTGAAGGAGAGATGGACCGACCTATAGCCTTTGCGAGCAGGAAATTATCGAAGGCTGAGAATAATTACTCAATGACAGAGTGCGAAGGGTTTCCCATGGTATATGCCCTGCAAAAGTTTAGACACTATCTGTTGGGCGAACATTTCACAATGTACACATATCATTCTGCCTTGAAATACCTAGTCAATAAGCTTGTGTTGGGGGGGAAGATCTGTCGATGGTTGCTGCTATTCCAAGAGTATGAATTTGAGGTGATTGTGAATCCAGGAAGGTTGAATGCAGGACTTGATGATCTGTCGCGGATCGAGACAGGGGAGGAGCCTACCAATTTGGAGGAAGGGTTGCCCGATGCGCAACTCTTCATGGTGCGCGTAGCAAATAGCCACTTTGCAGATATTATCCACTTTCTGACTACAAGGATGGCACCAAAAGGGTATATTAGTCAGCAAAAGAAGGAACTCGTAGTGCATGTGGTGGATTTTTCAGTGATTGCAGGACATTTGTATAAAATGGGTGCACACAAGGTATTGCGACGATATGTGCTAGATTTTGAATGAAATAACATCCTTGTTGAAACTCATGGAGGGGCCACGGGAGGACATTATGTAGGAAAGGCAACGACACATAAGATTTTGCGCGCAAGTTTATGGTGGCCTACATTGCACAAAGATTCTAAACCATATTGTAGGGCATGCGATGCATGTCAATGAATAGGCATACCATCACAGAGGGACGAGTTGCCACTGAATACTCAATTATCATTGCAGTCATTTGAAAAATAGGCAATTGATTTCATTGGGCCAATTCATCCTCCAGGGAGGAAAAATGGTGCCCGCTACATCATCACTGTGATGGAGTATCTAACTCGATGGGTAGATGTTGTTGAGCCCTGAAATTACATCTCTCCTACACACTTTCCTAGACTTTTTCCCCTCACTAGTACCTCATAAGCTATCAAAAACCATTGCATATTAATTCCAAAAGAGCATTTAAGTGGTTTTCTAACTATGTTTTTGTGTTTGCTGTTTGGCATAGATTTTGCTCATTAGTTGCGGAATGCAGCCACTTTCCACAGCTGATTCAACTTTCCGCAATTGTTTTTGTTAAACTATAGGTTGCAGGTGTCATCAAGCAAAACAAGGCACGTGGGCAAGTTAGGAATGACCTGGACATGGATCAGGTCCTATTGGTTTAGCTGGATTCATTAAGGGACGTCGTGGTCAACGGTGGTCAAACGAAGGAGTCCTATGGCAACAAGACTCTGTTTTCAAGATTCGTGGTTGTTCCTAGATCCCTGGGGTCATGTTGACAGCTGTAGACTGCCCCACGATGCAAATCCAACAACCACTTTTGATAGATTGAATAATCTTGGCAACCATTATGCTAAACTCATGGATGTTGTCTTTTTACGTGTCCTCTGTTGAAGTAGTTTCATAAGAAAATAGTTATGTAATTTTCCCTATAAATAGTGCGTTTGCATACACATAGAACTAGATAGTTTTTGTTGTCATTTTGCTGTTAGTCTTTGTATTGTGCCGTGAACTGGTCCTGCTGTTGTAACAAGAGGAGTCTTCCTCTAGTTTGCAATATAATCAGACTCTGTTTTATATGATTACGTGAGCATAATTATAGACTGATAATGTGTTGACCAAGGCTGTGCAGAGGGCCCTTGCTGGCTGAGGTTTTGTTTTCCTTATTGCTGTAAAGTTTTTATGTGTCGTTTCCTTATTTCCATCGCACATATTTCATAGTTATCCACCTGTGTATATTTCATTTGTTATGGTATTAGCATTTCATCCTTGTACATGATTTTTCAAGATTTGTATATTGTTGCTAACACTGATCAGTGTGTGTGTGTTTCAGGATAGAGTAGGCCCGGGCATTTTCATACAATTTTTACAATAACTAGTGACATGAGATTAGCCTCTCTGTTGACTTCGCTTTTCTTAGTTTTTTTAATTCCAATTATGCTTTGATTTCAGTCTTATTCACTTGCTTTGGTAGTTAGTTTATATATCAAATTTCTCATATCATTGACGTTATCTCCTAAAGCCATAGCTTAAACTACTTGGCGAGCTATCGGACTATGAATGTTGCGATTTGATTTTAGTTTTACTTTTCTGCAATTAGATATCAAATTGCTCATATCATTGACGTTATCTCCTAAAGCCATAGCTTAGACTACTTGGCGAGCTATCGGACTATGAATGATGTGATTTGATTTTAGCTTTATTTTTCTGCAATTAGATATCAAATTCCTCATATCATTGACGTTATCTCCAGAGCCATAGCTTAGACTAGTTGGTGAGCTATCAGACTATGAATGAAGTGAATTGATTTTACTTTTATTAGTTTGTAGTTTTTGATTTGTTGGGTGTAGTAGCTTAACTCATTTTTCTTTTTGTATTTAGATAAGCAGCAGAGATAATGATTTCATGATCAGTAGTTCATTATTTGTTTGATTTGAATAGCAGCACATTTTCATTCTTGTTCAATTATTAATTTCATCACTAGTATGTTCTAAGACCTTCTGAAGTGTTAAGTTCTGGAAATCATTATAGAGGACATAATTGCCTTAAAATCTATACCCAAACATGCCTTCAAAAGTATTCTTAAAACTTAGGAATATGATTATCATTTTCATTAGGAGACAAACCAAGATAAAACCCCCAAAAACAAGATAAAATTGCTAAAAAGTAAGAAAGAGGTTGTCTTGCACATATAGTGTGCCACACTTCATCAGTTTACGAATCCCGGATTGATAATTAATGTATAAATTTAGGACATACTAAATTGACTAAACATTTTGGCGCCGCTGCTAGGGAAGTGTAACTAGGTAGCCAATCTCTTACACAAAAAAAAAGAAAAAAAGAAGGGAAAAATTGATAACTTCTTGAAGTATGCTCTCCTGTTGCACCTAGTGTGATCTGGAGGATCAGAAAGAGAATTATTAGCCTGATTTGAACGAAAATAATAATAAAATAGCATGCATAGAGCAAGAGATTCTAGGGGAAGGTTTATAGCTAGGGCCAAGAGTTTGATTTTCACAACTCCAGCTACTTCAAGGCATAGACAAGATTCACCTCCATCTACTCCCAACCTTAGGATCCTTGGAATTCAAGGAGCAACAGTTGAATTAGAGGATTCTCCCACACTATCTAGTAAATATGATCTAGGAGAAGAACCTTTCTTCACTTCTACAAGGGAACATATTGTAATCAAAGAAGTAGAATCACCTGAAGAAGAGGGAAAGGGAAAAACTCTCTCTTGTCCACCCTTGATAGAAGAACTAGAAGACTCTAAGGAAACTATCATGACGGAGGAAGTAGTAGATGAATTTCGAGGAGGGGGTAGAGGTAGAGGAAGAGGAAATAATGGAGGCAACAATGGTGGAGGTAGAGTTAATAATGGGGGAAATAGGGAAGGAGATAACTCATTTGGATTCCCTATAGTTGATGAGGAAACCCATGCAACAATGAAAAACATCTCACCATCTGTCTTCCCAAAATTTTATGGGTTGCAAAGTGAGCATCCTGAAACATTTCTATTTGAGTTTGAAGTCTTGTGTCAAACCTATGACTATATGGAAGACTCTCAAAAACTCAAGCAGTTTCCTTCAACATTGAAAGGAGCCGCTTTGAAATGGTTCATGGGATTGGTCACTCAATCTATTAGGACTTGGAATGATATGAAACAAACATTTTTGGATAGATACCTGGACTATTGTATGCCCACCAAGCATAAGGATGAGGTATTCAAAATGATGCAAAAAGAAGATGAAAACTTGGAGGATTTACTTGAAAGGTTTAAATACAACTTAAAGAGAGCAAAAATGAGTCATTTAGACTAGGAAACCTTGAAAGTCCTTTTATTGAAAGCCATTAGAGATGAATGGAAAGATATTTTAAACATGATGGGAAAGGGAGACATTTCTCAACTTCCACTTCGTGACATAGCAGAACTATGTGTCCATCTCTCGAGGGGAAAATCTAAAATAGGAAGAGGGCCTAGAGATCCTTCTCTTATTAGAGCAAACAAATCTGCAACTGGATCAGTAAGTAGGGCAGAGATTGGAAATATTCTTGATGAGTTCAAAACTGATATTCTAGGGAGCCTTAGTGAACAACTAGACACCCTTAAAATACAAAACAAGCAGAAAGCAGAGACCGATGCCTTGGCCATCTTTTGTCCAAAATGTAGGAAGAAACGTGCTCTAAGGGAATGCCCCTTGGATGCAAAAGTTTTAGAAACATGTATGATTTGCTCAGAAAGTCATGAGACCAAGGATTGCCCTTCAATCCCTGGGCTCAAAGCTGTCTGTCAAGAAGATCCAAATTCAGTAGAGTCCCTTTGTTTTGTTTCAAGAAGACCTTGGCAGGGGAAACAAAATCAAGGATTTAACAACCCTCTGAACTTTCAGCCCCCACCAAATTGGAATTCTTGGCAACAACCTTGGCCCCAACCTCAAAATTCATATCAATCATGGGCACAAGGGCAAAATCCTTATGGGATATTTGCTCAATTTTATCAATATCCTCCATCTTTTCAAAATCAACAAACTCCACAACTTCCAAATCAAAATCCACAACTTTCATTACCATTTCCACAACAACAACCTTCTCAACAAAATCCAAATCCTCAACTCTTGCTTTCATTTCAACAAAAGACAAAACAACTGCCAGCTCAGCCATTGCCAAATCCCAACAACAAAAATCCTCAGAATGCTTACATGGTAGAAGGACAACAATTTCCTACCTATATGATTTTTCCTCTTAATGATGTTCAACTCAGATCTGGTAGAGTTTTAGAAAAACCTTCTATAGATGTTCAAAATCAAGGTACTTCTGAGGAGGATTCCCTTAAAGTCAATAAAGGTTCTGAGGAAGCATTTCTTCAAAACCCAAACACTCAAAAAGAGAAAGAAAAAGAGTCAACCACTCCTATAGTTGAGCAACCTGCATCTTCATCCACACCTCATTTTCCTGAAAGATTACAAATTGACGAAGGGGTGGAAAAACAAATCTTGTTTCCTGACTATGACTTTCTAGATGAATTAAAGAATGTTTGTATCAATATCCCCTTGCTACAAGCCATTAGAGAGATTCCTATTCTAGCAAAAACAATAAAGGAGTTGAGTCTTAAAAGACCAGGAAGGAAACCAAGAGATACAAGAAGAATCC
>APFE030677284.1:129765-157899 GCA_000404065.3 Pinus taeda
GCAGATCGATCAATTATCAAACCAGATGGTGTATTAGAAGACATTTCGGTCTCCTTAGATTCTTGGGAATATCCGGTAGACTTCATTATTTTAAATCCCAAGAGTAATTTAGGAGGACACCCTCTCATCTTAGGAAGACCTTGCCTAGCCGATGCCTTTATCAGTTGTAGGTCTGGGGATATGTATATTTCTGATGGTATTTCGACAAAGAAATTCAATTTGTATCCTCCAGCAAAAGCAATTACAAAAATAGGAGATAATGAGTGGGTTGATGATGAGGACACTATACAACCTGTCCTTACCATTTCTGAAGTCAGTGAAGATAGTCAAATTCTGAACACATTAGAAAACTTTGAAACATCTTCAGAATATGACCACACACAATTTTAGTTAGATTCTGACATTGAGTATCTATCATCTAGACAAATGTCTCTTTTCTCTATGGAAGAGTTTGGGAGTTCCGCCATCGAGATCTTTCCAGGTAAAACATTGAATATCAACAAAAACTTGGAAAGATCACAACAGGGAGAACTAACCAAAATCTTGCAAAAACATTCTACTGCATTTGCATGGGAGTATATAGATATGAGGTATTGATCCTAAGACTTTCATCCATCACATCTACATTGAGGAAAACAGTAGACCAATCAGGCAACCTCAAAGAAGGATGAATCCAAATCTTAGGGAGATAGTGAAAGAAGAGCTCCAAAAACTACTCAATGTAAACTTCATTTATCCAATTTCAGATAGCCGATGGGTTTCTTCTTTGGTTATAGTACCTAAAACGAATGGTAAATGGAGGGTATGCATTGATTACAGGGAATTGAATAAAGTAACTTTGAAGGATCACTTTCCTTTGCCCTTTATCGATCAAGTATTAGATACATTAGCGGGCAAAAAGTACTTTTCATTTCTGGAGGGTTTTAGTGGGTATAATCAAATTCAGGTAGCACCTGAAGATCAGGATAAGAACACATTTACCTGTCCATGGGGAAATTTTGCTTATCGAGTGCTTCCTTTTGGATTATGTAATGCACCCGCAACATTCCAAAGAGCAGTACTAGGAATTTTTTCTGATCTAATCCATGATTGTGTAGAGGTATATATGGATGATTTTACAGTTTATGGTGATTCGTTTGAAGAGGCATTAGAAAATTTGGAAAAAGTCCTTATAAGATGTAAAGAAACAAACATTTCATTAATCCATGAAAAATGCTTTATGATGTTTACTGAAGGTATTGTTTTAGGACATCATATTTCAGGGGATGGGATTAAAGTTGATAGATCAAAAGTTGAAGTCATCTCCAAGTTACCTATTCCAAATTGTCAAAAAGATGTTAAAAGTTTTCTGGGATTTATTGGATACTATAGAAGATTTATTTATAGAAAACTTTACCAAAATAGCATCCCCACTCTTCAAACTGCTTACAAAAGACTGTGAATTTAAATGGGATCCTGATTGCCAATCAACATTTGAAACTTTGAAAACAAGAATATCTGAAGCACCCATCTTGAGAGGACCAAATTGGAAACTTCCTTTCCATATTTCTACAGATGCTTCAGATACAGCTTTAGGGGTTGTGTTGGGACAAAAATATCTAGTTCCTTATGCCATTTACTATACAAGTAAAAATTTAACTCCCACTGAGTTGAACTATACTGTGACTGAAAAAGAATTCTTAGTTGTTGTTCATGCAATCAATAAGGTTAGACATTATATAATAGGCTATGAAAATTTTATTCATAGTGATCATCCTAAAATTAGATATCTAATGAACAAAACTATTACTAATGGCAGAGTTACAAGGTGGCTCCTACTTTTACAGGAATTCAATATCAATGTGTTGGATAGACCAGGAAAACAAAATACAGTAGCTGATTTCTTGTCTAGCATTCAGAATACTAAAGAAGATTCTCCTGTAGAGGACAAGTTTCATGATGAATATTTATTTTCAATAACTACTAAGACCCCTTGGTATGCAGATATAGCTAACTATTTGGTTACAGGGAAACTACCTCCACATTTATTTTCCGGTGAAAGAAGAAAGATTATTCAGGAGAGTTCAAAATCTTCATGGATTTCTAACAAATTGTTTAAAACAGGGCCACATCTTGTGACCAGAAGATGTGTTAGGGAATATGAAATTCCTGATATCCTCAAAGCATGTCATGATGAACCATGCGACATAAACTCTATAAAATCCTCTCTTTGGGATATTATTGGCCATCCCTTTTCAAAGATGCAAAATAGTATGTCAAAAGGTGTGACAACTTCCAAAAAGTAGGGAAACCTACCCTTTCAAATGAAATGCCATTATAGCCACAGGTACTCATCGAACCCTTTGAAAAATGGGCTTTATACTTCATTGGACCTATTAAGCCACCATCTAAACAAAAAAAGTATATATTGGTATGTACTGATTATGTCACTAAATGGGTAGAAGCCAAAGCATTATTTTCTGCTACTAAGCATTCAATTATTAGTTTTCTTTATGAGGATATGTTTACTCACTTTGGTGTTCCAAGAGAAATTGTGATAGATCAGGGGAGCTAATTCACATCCAACATGGTGGAGAAGCTGATGGAAGAATACAAAGTCAAGCACATAAAATCTACTCCTTACCATCCACAAGCAAATGGTCAAGTGGAGTCTACAAACAAAGTTCTTGAAAGCATCATTACCAAAACTGTTCATCTACACAGAAGAGATTGGGCAAAAAGGCTTCCTGAAGCATTATGGGCCTACAAAACAACATGGAGGAATACAACAGGACATTCTCCCTATGAAATTGTTTATGGGAAAGAAGTCCTACTCCCCATTGAGTTCCAAGTTAAAACTTTCAAGATGGCAGTTCAATTGGGAATGGATCTATCAAAAGCCCAAAAGCATAGAATGGAGCAGTTGAATGAACTAGATGATATCAGACAAGAAGCAATTTTAAGAACTGATCTAGTTCAATATCAAAGAGCTAAGTGGCATGACAAATACATCAAAGAGAAAAAGTTTCAAGAAGGAGACTGGGCATTGCTATTTGATTCCAAGTTTAAAGACTTCAAAGGTAAATTTTAGACTCGTTGGCTTGGGCCATAGAATATTAACAAAGTCTTTAGCAATGGAGCGGTAAGAATCAAAACAATTGATGAATTTCAAACTCCTCTTATTGTGAATGGTCACCGATTAAAGATCTATCATAAGCCACTCTCAAAGGAGGAATTTTTCAAAATCTTTCAAGATAATTCTGCAATAAGGCTGGTGAAGAAGAATCCTTCTTCTTCTCCACCAACCTAATCCTTGATCTTTTTCTATTTCTACAAAAATTAATTAATTAATTAATTAATTAATTAAAAAATAAATAAATAAATTTTAAGCCTGAAAACCAATCACAGATTGGCAGTCTTGTATAGAAAATACAAGGCGAAAATCGGAGTCTTCTGATGCCCTATATTTTCCAAAACAAAATCTCTCTCTCATTCCACAATTTCATGTCACTTCCCTTCATTTTACTCCACTTCACTTCATTCCATTCCACTCCACCCATTTCATCTCATTTTATTTCATTTCATTCCGCTTGTAAAAGTGTTTTCATGACCAGTTTTCATTCACTCAGTCATCATTTATCCATCTCCATTTAGTCATGTGATCATTGTATCAGTTTCCGCAGCTGAGTCATGTTTCTGCAGCTAGCACCCTGTCATTCAACATTGGCAGTCAGATGATAGTCAAAAATAAAAAAAGTCAAATGCAGGTATGACCGATGGCATATTATGAAGACATGAGGCACCTAAAAGCATCAACAAGGAGCAGTTGATCAAAGGTTAATGGAAAAAAAAGTGGCAAAAAAAAAAAAAATTCAAGGTATGAGTAGAAATTTATTTCAAATAGCATTCAAAGCACATTTTTACATAGTTGTGAAACCATAGCTCCACTATATGCAATGATTGGTATTGATAGCCTCCATAACCATTCCACGACCTATGATTCCTCCACGAACCGTGCATTTATTTTTCAAACGACCTCATGATCAGCCCTCAGATTTAACTCATGTTTAGATGTACTTTGACACTCCACCTATAATCATGGGGACGTGGTCGATTTGATCATGGCTCTCCTCTGCCGCACAAATTCCGCAACCATTTCATGAGCGTGTTTACGTCTACTCCACGGCCATCTAGTTTTAAACTCTGCCGGGCTCACTTTACTCCCCTACTATTCTATTGAAGTCACGGTTGCATTTCCACCTTGTTCACATAAGCCTCCGCTCCATTCTGTGAATTCACTTCCACTCCCTGTTCTCTGTTTTCCATTCACAGTCACTGGTTTTCTCCATAAACCCTGTTCACTCCTGCTAACCCAGCCATCTCACCTCCGCTAAATCCCTTCCTCACACAGACATATTTTAAGACAGAAGGAAAGAATGGGTCTGTTGTTGAGGGTAGAACCGGAAGGGCCCAAGTTTATGGAGGGGCACCCGCAAGTGAAAAACATACTGAAGAAGGCAAGGTGGCTACGGTTCATTCAAAAATTCAAGGGCTACAACAAGGAGATTACAAAGAATTTTGCGAGGTCTTTTAATGGCCTGGAGGTGGAAGTTGGAGACCTCAAGTTTACAGTCACCGAGGCATATATAGCAGCCGCTACAGAACTCCCGCAGGAGGGAGAACACTGGTTCAAAAACAAGAGATTTGACGAGAAGGCTTGGAGGGTTATCCTACACAATCTAGGTATGGATGTAACTATTTTTAAACGAGGAATCCCTATCCATGCTTTAGAGGAGAAGTGGTCCAGTCTATTGTTGATTATTCAACAGTTCATTACCTGTGAGGGAAGTTTTGGGTCAATGTATATGTATCACACCCAGTTGCTGATGAATTTCTTAGAAAACCAAACCCTCAATCTGCCTTAATTTTTACTGAATAGTTTGAAAAAGTTGTCCGTAACTGTCAAAAAGAATTTGGAGGACATAGAACCCCACCTGTATCATCACGGGCTTGTGAAAATTTTAATTGAAAAATAGTTGAAAGAAAAGAAGGACACCTGGGAAAAATTTTTGGCTAGAAATTTCTTTCAAGATCCCCCTGAAACACTAGAGAGCAGTTCAGCAAGGAAGAGTAGGAGGAAGAAAACCAGTGTAAGAATTCAAGACACTCTTACCAACACGGCCAAAGAAATTAATCAAGAAGATAAGCTGCCTGAAAGAAGGAAGGAGAGAACTGAGGATAAGGAGCAAAGAAAACCAAAAGGGAAAAGAAACATAGAAGTTGTATATCAAACCCCAAAACCTTCCCAAAAAGAAGACCACCAAACATTGTCTGAAAGACTAGCTTATCTTCAGGAACAATTAGTTGTAGCCAAGAAGAAAGGAAAATAGAAATAGAGTATGGAGGAAGAAGACACTAGTCCATAGCATTTAAGGAGAAGCTCCAAGCTTAAAGGGAAATTAAGGACAATACAAACCAAAGGGCCTCACTTTATTGATTTAGGAGAGGAAACAATGAAAAAGCCTCCAACAATTCCTCCTAGTCGTAGCCCAGACCATACTCCTTTTTCTCAGCCAGATTTTGACATGGGTCCTTCTCTGCCAGATTTGGAGATCAATCCTTCTCAACAGGATTTTGGGGCCAGCCCAAGAAAAACTACACCTGTGGTAGACCTGAATCATCAAGAGATGTATGATTATATATAATCCTTGGAGAAGACAGCCACAGGTCCAAGCACTTCATCTACCTAGCCTCACACAACACAAGAAACTCAAATCCAATCACTAAAACAAGAAATTTTTGAACTTGAGGTCTTAAATAGACACATCAAGAGAGAGAATGAAACATTAAAGGAACAAAGTATATTGGATAAGATCATTCACGACAACACCATGTTACATCTTGGGCTGTGGCAGAAAAAGAACAGGAAATTGAAGAAAAAGTGTAGGAGGTTGAGTAGAGCACTTATCAACCTCAAATTCAGATGCTTGATGAGGAAGCCTAGGATGTTAGTAGTACCAAGAAAGAGGAGAAGAGGTCTGGATGTGCTGGAAGAGGTCTCAGAGCACATGAACTAAAGGGAAGATAATCAAAGTTTTGGTTGCATGGAGACATGCAACACCTTCCTAGACTCTTTCCATTCATCTAGACCTCCTAAGCTATCAACATCATCGCATATTAATCATAAAAGAGCATTTAAAGTAGTTTTTTAACTATGTCTTTGTGTTTGCTGTTTGAATTAGATTTTTTCTTATGAGTTGTGGAATGCAACCACTTTCCACAGCTGGTTCAACTTTCCACAACCATTTTTGTTAAACTCCAGATTGCAGGTGTCATCAGGTAAAGCAAGCGACATGGGCAAGTTGGAAATGACCTGGACATAGATCAGGTCCTATAGGTTCAGCGGGATTCATCAGGGAAATACATGGTCAAGAATGGTCAAGCGGTAGTCAAACAGAGAAGTCATATGGCAACAAGACTCCATTTTCAAACACGTGAAGATTTTCATGGCCGTTTCTAGATCCCTAGAGGCACGTTGACACCTGTAGGCTACCCCACGATGTGGATCCAACATCTGTTTTCAATAGATTGCATAATCTCGGAAACCATGATGCTAAATCCATGGACGATGTCTTTTACGTGTCCTCTGTCAACGTAGTTTCATAGGAAAATAGTTGTGATTTTCTTGTTATAAATAACGTGTTCCCAAATGCATACAGTTAGTCTTTTTGCTTATGTAATTTCACTGTTAAGTTGTTGTGCCGTGACACCAGTCCCACTGTGATAACGCTGTTTTGAGATATAAAAGAAGACTCTGTTCTTACATGATTGCGTGAGCATAATTCTTGATTGATAGCCTATTGACCGAGGCTGTACAGAGGGCCCTTGCACACTGAGGTTTTGTTCTTTTATTGCTGTACAGTTTTATGTAGTGTTACTTTAATTCCATTACATATATTCCACAATTATTCACTTTTGTATATTTCTTTTGCTATAATATTAACACTTCACTCTTGTTCATGATTTTACAAGCTTTGTATATTACTGTTAACACTGATCAATGTGTGTGTATGTTTCAGGATAGAAGTAGACCCAGGTACTTTTACACATTTCCTTTTGCAAAAACTAGTGACATGGAATCAGTCTTTCGGCTGACTTTCTTTTCTTAATTTTTTTTAATTCCAGTTCTATTTTGTTGATTTCAGTTTAGTTCATTTTCTTTGTTAGACAGTTTAGAAATCAAATTGCTCAAGTCGTTGATGATTACCTCCGAAAGCCATAGCTTAGACTACCCGGCGAGGGGTCAGACTATGAATTAATGTGATTTGATTTTAGTTTTAATTTTCTGCAATTAGATATCAGATTGCTCAAGTTGTTGATGATTACCTCCGAAAGCCATAACTTAGACTACCTGGTGAGGGGTCAGACTATGAATTGATGTGATTTGATTTTAGTTTTACTTTTCTGCAATTAGATATCATATTGCTCAAGTTGTTGATGATTACCTCTGAAAGCCATATCTTAGACTACCTGGTGAGGGGTCAGACTATGAATTGATGTGATTTGATTTTAGTTTTACTTTTCTGCAATTATATATCAGATTGCTCAAGTTGTTGATGATTACCTCTGAAAGCCATAGCTTAGACTACCTGGCGAGGGGTCAGACTATGAATTGATGTGATTTGATTTTAGTTTTACTTTTCTACCATTAGATATTAGATTGCTCATGTTATTGATGATTACCTCCAAAAGCCATAGCTTAGACTATTTGGCGAGGGGTCAGACTATGAATTGATGTGATTTGATTTTAGTTTTACTTTTCTGCAATTAGATATCAGAGTGCTCATGTTATTGATGATTACCTCCGAAAGCCATAGCTTAGACTACCTGGCCAGGAATCAGACTATGAATGATGTAATTTGATTTTACTTTTATTAGATTGCAAATATTGATTTGTTTGAAGTGTAGTAGCTTAATTCATTTTTCTATTTAGACAGTAGCAGGTATAATGGTTTCATGATCAATAGTTCATTTCTTGTTTGACTTAAGTAGCAGCACATCTTCATTTTTGTTCTGGTATTAATTTCATCATTAGTATGTTCTAAGACCCTCTGGAGCATCAAGATATGGAAATCACTATAAAGGACAAAATTGCCTTAAAACCTATATCCGTACTTGCCTTCTAGAGACTTAGGAATAGGATTCCCATTCACATTAGGAGACAAACAAAGATAAAAACCCCCAAAACAAAATTAAAAAATAAAAAACGACAAAAGTAAGAAATAGGTTATCTTTCACATATAGTGCACCACACTTCATCAGCTTACGAATCCCGGATTGATAATTAATGTAGAAATTTAGGACACACTAAATTGACCAAACAAGCCCTACGAGGAAAGGAAAAAAAACACATTATTTCTTTTATTCCATATTTGGACTCTAGTTTAAATTCAACTCATCCTTTCCTTTGCATTCTGATTTTTTACAATTAGCCTTTTAGGAGTCATTTAAATCACAATGTCTTTGTTAGTGAATAATCACTTTGTGTGCAGGTAAGGTATATTGGTTCAGAGAACAAGAACAACATATATATTTTATCACCAACACCATCTCTTTCAACACATTTCTTCCACTCATTCCTTCATGATTGTATGTGCACATAAATTACATTATAGGGTTGCAAGAGACCATTAGTTTGGTTTTTCCCCTTATGTAAGACAAGATACTAAGTATATATAAGCTTGGAAAGGTCCTCTACACTCTTTCTCAACTTTCCACCATGTTTCCCCACATTCATATCACTTCTGGATTCCTTAGAATGCTTTCAAACGCAATCATGTAGCATGTTGTAGCAGTCTTATAACATCTTGTAGCACTTCACATAATTGATCAGAACACTGCCATAATTGCTTCTTAAGCCTATTTTTTGTCTGTCGTCACCTTACAATGTCCTGTAAGACTTGGAATCCAACTAGAAGAGACTAGAGACCCTTTGTGCATCAATCTTCCATCATTGTAGCTTTAAGTCTGAAATTAGGATTTACTATTTTGATCATGAGTTAACTGGCATAAAAATAGTTTGTACTGGTTTCTTTTGAGCACTTGATGATTTTTGAAAATATATTAGAGTTTACTTTAAATGCAATAGTACATATTTTGTTTCTTGCATTTGATTCCATGCAACTAGTCTAGGTTTACATTCTTGTCATTTAATTTCTGCAAAATAGAATTAGGGTTTTCCTTTCCAACTCTTATTTCCATGCAAATAGATTAGTGTTTTCTTTATGCAATAGGACAAGTAATGCTTCAATTTCCTCTTTTCTTGAAAAGTTAAGTTCAATAGTTTGCCTTCTTTGGAATTCTACAAAATGGTCTAGTTGATGATGTTGAAACTATGTCAACCAAGGGGGTCTCCTCAATATGAAGTCTCAATTAGACCTCACATTGTTTGGAGTAGGAGCCCCATTAGGAGTATCGGCCTAGTTGCCATGTATTCTTGTAGATTTTCCTTGGCTACAAAGTTTATCACAAGATAGTAATGCACAGGTTTCTTTGGATCAACAAGTGAGTGTGCCTTGTGAAATTATTAGTTGCGGAAAGTATCAAGGTCCTTCTACTGAAAGGGAAGAGAAAATTGGGCCCTGTAAAGACAAGTAATAGTACTAATATAGAAGAGCGATCACGGGACGGAAGGCGATCACGAGACGACGATCAGACGCTAGGGTTTCCGCAACGACCTACTACGGCAAGACCCTTGCACAGAGACAACCACTTCTGACGGCGGCAGAGCACAGGCTGGGGCCCCAGGCTTAATATGAGCGTTTCAATGAGTACCCCTCAGGGGTTGGAGGGGCGACCTCTCCAAGAAGCAACAACAAGTAAGGGCCCATTGGAATTTCGGAAGAGGAACCGACATATACGGAAGGAAACACAGAGGACAAGCAGTAGCAGTAGAATGAACAGGCTCAGCAAGACAAGCCAAAAGTAAGCTCATCCACATGCAAGCCAGTAGCTACCCACAGGCCAGAAGTGGAGCTACCCAGTCATCGTATTAATGCACGGATTCAGTATATGAGAGATCATGTTCTCATAGGTAAATTTATTGGTTTCTAGCCTACCGAGAAAGCTTTCAGAACTTGGATCAATGTCAAATGGCGACCATAAGGACAAATATCCCTACTTCTAGGGCCGAAAGGGTTTTTTACCGCAATCTTCAACTGCTTGGAAGACCGAAATAGGGTCTTTGATGGGGGGCCTTATTTCTTTAATTCTGCCGGGCTTTTTCTAAGAGAATGGGTCGCTCGCTTCAACCCAGACAAGGAAGATCTGAGCTGGGCACCAGTCTGGATCCGATTGTATTCGCTACCATGGGAATACTGGGAGGAGGAGTCTCTAAAAGCCATTGGCGCGGTCTTAGGTGAATTTGTCAAGGTAGCAGAAGAAACAAAGACAATAAGACACACCTCCCATGCCTCCTATGCCAGGATCTGCGTTTATATGGATCTGAAACAACCTCTGCCTGATACGGTACGTCTTTTTCATGAAGATCAAGATTGGATTCAATTAATTGGTTACGAGAATGTTCCTTTTAGGTGTAGGAAATGTCATGCATTAGGACATCTCTTTAGAGATTGTCCTTTAAACATTAAACCTACAGTTCAAGCTAACCAGGAACAACAGTCTTCAGACAGATTCACTAAAGTGACAAATTGAAGAAGAGGAAATAGAAAATCCACAGCGCCTCCTAAGACATCACCAGAGGATCCCTCAAAACCCTCCACAAGAAACAGTTTTGAGGTCCTAGCCTAGGCAGATTCACAGGACCCGACAATATCCCATACTAATAAAGAAGGATCTAGGCAGGAAACGACAATAGGCAATCAACTGGAAGCAGGGGAAAAGGAGACGGTTCAAGGAAGCGACAAGATCAAATCCGCCCCAGAAACATGGAGCATCCCGGACATGGAAATAGACAACACCAACCTTAGCACGGGAAAAGAGAAAGAAGCAAATGGAAGCTATCAAGAACCGCACTTTATGGAAGAAGATACAGAATCAATAGATATTGGTGAACTAGACATTCTGGGTCTAGAACAAGCATGCAAAATAGGTAACTTCGATAAAATACCTGATAAACAAGTGGATAATCTAGTAGTAGTCCTTAACAAATCTCAAAAAAAATATTCTCTAGGGGTTCAAATTGGCAGTCAATGGGATGGGAAGTTCATCACCAAAGATAGTGAAAAGCGAGGAAGGAAAACTACCTTAGAAAGAACCATCAAGATTGGAAAGTTCTTGGTTGAGTCAGGCAAATATGCCAACCTAACCAAGTATTTCAATACTGACCCCAAACTTTCTCAATGAAGTTGATATCATGGAACATTAGAGGGCTTAACTGCCCAAGGAAAGGAAGACTTCTAAAAAATATGTTAATTGAGGAAAATACAGCAACTCTTTTTTTGCAGGAGACTAAATGCAATTCGACATTTTTGGAAAAAATAGCAGCTAAAGCATGGCCTGGAGGATTAGTAACGACAGTGGATGCTTAGGGAGCCTCAGGGGGACTTGCAGTGCTCTGGGATGCAAGAAGGATCCACCTAGATAACATACATGCAAAGAAACATTTCATTCAAGCCATCTTTCACCTACTTGGGACGAATATTTATGGCCATATCACAAATTTATACTTCCCGCAAGAAACTCATCACAAGGCGGAAATCCTGGATGCAATAATGCAGCTAAACGTAGATAGGACATACCTGCTCTGGGTTTCAGGAGGAGACTATAATATGATTGCGTCAATGGAGGAAAAGAAAGGAGGACGCTGCAGAGTAAACATGGATGGCTCAATATTAAAAGAATTCATTCAAAATAATTGGTTGATAGACCTGCCCACAACCAATGGCCTCTATACCTGGAGCAATAAAAGGGCAGATCCAATGAAAATAGCCTCACATCTGGATCGTTTTTTAATTTCTCATAATGCGGTACATATAGGGGGAGAATTCACCGCATTCATCCTTCCATATTCAGGTTCAGATCACTGGCCCATTGCCCTGCATTGGAATAGGCCTGGTAATAACACAAGACGTCCCTTTAGGTTTGAAGCGTTTTGGCTATCTCATCTGGAATTCTATGAATTTATCAGAGGGACATGGCAAAACTTCACTCCAACTGATGGTACAAAAATGTCTAGATTTCAGAGGAAGCTGAAGTACCTCAAAGAGGAAATAAAATGCTGGAATAAAACCATTTTGGCAACATTTTCAAAGCAAAGGAAATCCTCAATAAAGAAATGAAAGATATTCAGCAAAGAATGATTTCTGAGGGACGGTCGGAAGAGCTAACCCAGAAGGAGCAAGATACGGAAAAAAAATTCCTAGAACGAGACCTACAGGAGGAAATTCTCTGGAGGCAAAAATCAAGGGTCAGATGGCTGAAGGAGGGGGAGAAGAATACGAATTTTTTTCACAAAACTACAGTCCAAAGAAGAATGAGCAATCAAATCTCTTATGTCAATAATGAACAGGGCACCAAAATTGAAGCACATGAAGGAATAGAATAGGAATTCCTCAATTACTTCAAGAAAATGAACCAAGAACCTAATATTAACAGAAAAGAGGCGATTGAAAAAATAATCAAACATATACCTCGATTAATTACTGAAGACCACAACACACTTCTTCTCAAGCCTATAAGTCTTCAGGAGGTCGAAACAGCGGTGAATCTACTAAAAGCAGGAAAGGCACCTGGACCAGATGGATTTACTTCAAATTTTTTCCAGCACTTCTGGGAACTGATCAAATGGGAAGTTTGGTAGGTAGTGGAAGAATCATGCACTCTAAGATGGATGTACTCGGGTATGAATGCAAAATTTATTGCATTAATCCCCAAGGCAGAGGAATCAAATTCCCCAGACAAGTACAGACCAATAGCTTTGTGCAACATTATATACAAGATCGTCTCCAAGGTTGTAGCTTTACGACTGAAGCCCCTGCTTCCCCTCATCATTTCACCAGAATAATCCAGATATGTAGAGGGAAGACAGATTACGGATGGGATAATCTTAACCCATGAAATAATACATTCTCTCAAGCAGTCAAAAAAACCAGGTATGTTACTCAAAATTGATTTATCCAAGGCTTTTGATAGCATTAGTTGGGAATATATGCAAACAATCCTCAAAGCTTTTGGTTTTTCTCCTTCTTGGATCAGATGGATCAGCAATCTAATTTCCTCCACGTTCTTCTCTATCCTCATCAATGGTATCCCCTCTTCCACCTTCCGTCCATCCAGGGGAATTAGACAAGGGGATCCTCTTTCGCCCTTTCTGTTTGTCGTTATTGGCTGAAGGGTTAGGACGCAGCATTAACTCGGCTATCCTCTCCCGCAATCTCGAAGGTATTGCTTTCCACCAAGCTCCTTCCGTCTCTCACCAGCAATTCGTTGATGACAACATGTTATTCGGTCATCCCTTTGTTCAAGAAGTCTGCTCCTTTAATGCTCTTCTCAACAACTTCTCTTTAGCCTCAGGAGCCCTCATCAACAGAGTTAAATCCCAGATCTTCTTTTTCAATACGTTGCCCACGACCCAAAGAGCTATTGTGCGCATCTTAGGCTTCTCCATAGCGTCTCTGCCTTCCAAATATTTAGGGGCTCCTTTGATTGCGTCCGCTCTCAAGAATTCCTCTTGGACCAACCTGTTAGAAAAACTGGAGGCCAGATTATTCCTTTGGACCCATAGAGCCCTCAATATGGCTAGTAGAATTGTACTCATCAAAGCAGTTCTTCAATCCATGCCGCTCTACTTGTTCTCTATCATGGCAGCACTGAAATGGGTGCTTAAATCTATCAAACAGTTGCAGTGTAATTTCCTCTGGGGAAGTTCGGGACCAAATCGAAAATGGGCTTTGGTCAAATGGGAGAATGCCTGTCTCCCTAAAAACGCAGGAGGTATTGGATTAAGAGATCTAGAACATAGCAACATGATAATGGTAGCAAAAATATGGTGGAAATGGCTCTCAAATCCTGGCATACCTTGGGCTACCCTATGGACAACGAAATATGCTAGAAACCTGCCCTTAGAGGAGTGAATCAGAATGTCCGAAGTTAGCAAAGGCTCAGTAATATGGAACTCAACCATTAAACACAGAGAGATAATTCAAAAGCATAGTTTTTGGGAGGTGAGAGATGGCCTTATAGCTAGGTTCTGGGAAGACTCATGGCAGCAACTCCCAAACCTCAAAAGTATCATACAAGGCATCCCAGATCGAGATATAAACCAGATGGATAAGGTAAATCAATACTGGAGACTACATAATGAACAAGATCACAGGGAGTGGCTTGAAGCGAGCAACATCTTACCGACTAGTCCGGAGCAAATCCAACTCTCTTTATCAGCAGAACTTCAAAAACGAAAAATTCTAAAAATGGCAGGCATGGATACGCTAAGGTGGGGATATGAAGAAAAGGGTACCTTCAAAACTAAAGAGGCTTACAAAATTATTATGAAAGACAGAGCTATCAAAGACAAATTATGGGACAAAATATGGAATCCTCCCATCTGGCCGAAAGTTTCTACTTTTCTATGGCTGATGTCACACAATAAAATTCTCACCTGGGACAATCTCAGAAAAAGTAACTTTGCTGGTCCATCAATATGCCCCAATTGCAAACAGGAAGAGGAGTCGGCTCTGCACCTTATGCAAACCTGCTCGCTAGGAAGACAACTCTGGGAAAGAGTCACATTCCGTTGTCGGAAGGAAGGTAGAGTGATGGGGGACATCAAGAGCACTTTCGTAACTGGGCCCAAAAGCCTTATCAAAGCAACATTCTAAACACTCTCTGGAAAAAATTACACCAGGACTACTGATGTGGAATCTATGGAAGGAGAGAAACCGGCGAATATTTAAAGATCAAGCAATGACAACGGAGCAGGTTTGGAAAATGATGCACCAAAACATTCAAGAAACTCTGTCTATTAAACGCTGGTCCCAGGAGGACTTTCCTTCTACTACACAGGAATAAGCTATATGGAGCAACTGGCAGATCCAATTACAAAGTCTGAATTCTTCTAAAGAAAACTCATCCAAGCATCAAGAATCCTCAACCTGATGGACTCCTCCGCCCATCAATGTATTCCAACTCAACTTTGATGGGGCGTCGAAAGGGAATCCTGGAAGTACGGGATATGGTGGAATAATAAGAAATCATCAGGGTAACCCTCTCGTCACCTTTTTTGGCTCAGTTGGTTGGAATACAAATAATGCAACAGAACTGGAAGGACTATGGAGAGGGCTTAATATGGCACAGGCTCATCAGCTCATCCCTCTTATAGTGGAAGGGGACTCTCAAATCATCATCAATATAGCCTCAAAGCTACAACAAGGTTCAACAGTTCATAAGGTGAGCAGCAGCTGGAGAATGGCTACTCGACTTGAGCTTCTTCAACAATGGCTAAGCAGTAATCACGCTATATCCTTCAAGCATATCAGAAGAGAAGGGAATAAGATGGCAGACTTTCTTGCTAATTTAGGAGTGGACAGGGGAAAGGAATTCTTTGAAGGGCCTCTACATGGCATATCCTCGGAGACAGAACTTTCCACCTTTCAATCCATATTATCAAGAGATATGCAGGCAAAGGAAGAATCACACCCGGATGCGGGTGATTTCATTAGCGTTTAATGACATTTAAGATGCAACCATGCATAGACGGCAGCTGGGAGGTGGATGAGGGTGAGCCTAAGGCTATATACCAGTGTGAGGTGAAAGGCCTTCATTGTTATTTATTGCCGATGCAATCCCAAGGTACATAGACGAACGATATTTGGTTAACAAGCCAGGTTCAAATGGCCATCACTCTGGTTCTTTTATGGTGGCCTGATGCGAGCCTGTTCTCAGGGGAAGTCACAGTTTCTTGTTTGTATCTGCTTAAGGATAGCAGCAGGGGCGATTTCTGGTTGTCTTGCTATTGGGGGAAGTTGTATCGTCCTCAGGCGAAACCACCCTGGTCTTTCTCTCGGTTGTTGGAGGCAATCGCAAAGAAATCCAACTCTGTCTCCACAATTGGTGTTAGGCTTCTCAGACCCGAATGGTGTTGAACAAACCGCTTATCACTGCTCTGGTAACTGTTATCTTTTCAGAAAAGGAGGAGGAACTCATCATCCCAGAGGCAGCTTCAAAGGAACAATCTCCCTCTTCATCGGTCAATTCGTTGCAGAGCCGTCTGGAGGAAAACATTACTAATGCACCTTTAGAGGGGATGGAAGGGGAGTCTCAAGGCATGGCCAGAACACCGCAGGCCTCGTCTCAGGAGAATATGATGGAAAGGGAGCTAGATAACACCTATGCTAATATTTTGTATCTCAAGCTCCCTCCGGGAGTAAATCCAATGGAGGTCGAAGATGGAGTGATGGTCACTTGGGAGCGTGCCCCGGACAAGGATAATGAACAGGGTCCTGGTGAACCCAAGTAAGTGTCAGCACAGTGTTTGTAGATTCAAGGTAGCCACTTTGTTTTGGTTTTCGAGTTTGTTGGTTCAATGTCACATTGTTGGGCAAGAAGATATCCAGCTTGCGGCCAACTGGAGGCAGGAATTTTGCTATTATTGGCTAAAAGCCCAGTTACCAGTCATGCTCTATTTTTGTAATCTAGATTTTAGTATAATTTTTCAATACTGTAAGGCTTACTTCTAGCTTCATCTAGGTCTGCTCTAGTTCCACATGATATGCTCATCATTCGTCAGAGCAGAAGGAACAATCAGTTTTGTAAAGTTTTCTTAACAGAGAGATGGCCACGGCACTCTCAGAGGTTCAATCCTCTTTGTACATATCTTTTTGTTTTTTAATATCAATAGAATAGACTTTACTCAGAAAAAAAATAGTACTAATATAGAAAAGGAACATACGGATATACATATTAATGAACGATTGATAAACCAGTGAAATATTTCACAAGGAAGCAATTATTAAAGAAAATACAACACACCTTCAACAAGATAAGTACCAAAGCCATCAAAATAGTTTAATTTCCTTAGTACATATGAAAAAAACATACATCACAAACATTCAAAGAATAGTCTTACAATATTCATGACATATGCATGAAAGTGTGTTGGCTCAATGAGCTTCTAAATTAAGTAAAAGTTCCAAGAAACATCAAGATAGTAAACACCACTAGCCCCAATAGTGGAGCATTAGAACAGTCACTTTCTCCTCCAAAACAACTATCTTCCTCTCTAATTCCTAGTAGGAGGAGCCAAGGTGAAAAATTCCTTTGCATGAACAATGAGGGTATATATATAACAAATGGGGTGATCATTCACCTCCCTTGTGTATTTTGGACTACCCTCATGACTCTTTGACTTCTCTATGACCTTTTGACTTCCTACATGACTTTTCACATTACATGGATGACTCTTCAACTTCCAATTTACATTACATTTCTCCCAGATAGAATTTAAATAATCCACCAAATGATGTGGCACATGATGACTCGTGACACAACATGACATGGCACTGCAGGCATGGACTTTATGATGACATGGCTATGTTAATTCACCATTTGTTGCTAGTTTCTTTTCCTTCTTGAAATATGGTGCATGTTCTTATTCTTCCTCATCCTCATGACTTGAAGATAAAGAGTCCTCAGTGTGATCTTGATCTTTTGTTGTAATCTTGTGTTCCTTTATCTTCTCGCCTGATGATCATCTACTTTCTTTAGTTCCACAGGTGTCTTCTAGCATGGTATCCTTCTCCATCTCTGACATCAACATCCTATCATAACATGAAAGATATCGTGTGACTATAATCCAGTTATGACAAGAAGACATTGGTCTGATAAACCCATAATCTAACATGTTTCATGAAATCACTTGTTAGGGCTAGAACTAGTGATTAGTTGAGTGACTGACTTAGGGATTGTGTAGTTCCAAAAGTCAAGGTTTGGGAATAAGGCTTGAGACTGCGGAATTCATAGTTCAATATGGCTAGTGTCAAAGGATTGAATAGTTGAGGGGATCAAGAGCTCAATACCAGGGCTTGATCCTTGAGGTTTCCCAATGTGTAGTTTTAAGAGGCCAAATAAGGTGACTGCACAGTTGAGGGGCTCAAGAGCTCAAGGATGAGTCTTGAGGCTTGAAGTTTCCTAATGTGTAGTTATGGCAGGAGAAAAAGATGTGAGATTGCATAGTTGAGGGGTTCAAGGGCTCAATCTTGAGTCTTGGGGCTTGAATTTTCGCAAATGCACAATTCTAGAGGGAGGGCAGTCTAATGGATTGCACAATTGTGCAACTCAGGGTGTTAGGCTGGAAGCTTGAGGCTTGACACTGCATAGTGCGCAGTTAAGGCTATCTGGGAGGAAGAAATTGCAGATTTATGGAGCTCAAGGGTCAAATTTGAGCACCGTGACTATGTAATGTGCATTTTTTGAGAGGAAATTTCAGGGATTGAGGGTTAATACTACACAATGCACATTTTAGGATGGTTGAGTGAGGTCAAGTTGCCTAGGAGTGAAATTTTTCAGATGCGGCTAAGTGGGGAATCAGTGAGACCAAAGTGAAAAAGGACAAAAATTAAGCATGATCACACACTTAGAATAGTTCAAGACACAACATTGATCACTCAGAATGCATGAACAATATATTTCCCTTAATGCGATGACATTGCGATGGCTTTTCCCAAGTGCAACACTAAAGGTACACTTTGCGATGATAGTGACGACACTTGTGCAATAGTGCATAAAAATTTGGGAATGAATGTAAAACATGTCTACATGGCTAGAGGGACTCATCAACACCAAATTTTCCCTTTGAAACAAGCCAAAACCCCACTTTACACGATAAGCAACACTTCCCATGCCAAAAGACAACATTTTCTATATGAAGAGAAAAGTGCGAGCAACACTTGTGATATGTGAACAAAGATGAAAGTGACATGTGCTAGAGAAAACGTGAAATGAAAACAATAGTAATTAAAGTGAAAGCAAGAAAAAGAAATAGTCAAAAACATGAAAACAACATTCATGAAAGCGAAGGTGCGCAAAAGCGAAAGTTTAAAAACTCACCGAAATAAAAGTACAAACACAGCCATAAGTGAGAAAATGTCAATGAAAATGTGCACTGACTGTTGACATGAATTAAACATTGCATAAGCATTGTCTTGGTGGATTTTTTTGGGCCTGTTAAAGCTTGCCTGAAGGAATGCCCTCATGAATTCATTACGGTCTGAGCATGTGTGATCAGGTGACTTTGAAACTTACAATCCAAGCAGGGAGCTTAAAGACTTAACAAAGTATTAATTGACCAAGAAGTGATTATGGAACGACTGATTGTGAGATCCACAGCAGGCTCCAAAATTCAAGTATATGAAAAGTTTTGGAGGGTGTTTGTCATAGTGACAACACTTGGCAACACACTAGTAGAACTCCAGCTTCTCTGCCTTGGTAAATTACTTGTCTAGTGTCTAGTTCTTCAGGGATTATTGATTCATCATTTAGATTATGTTGGCTTCCCCACTTACCCTGTGTACAAACATAGTCCCCTTCATCCTTCCTGAGTTGAACATAATC
Source organism: Pinus taeda (assembly GCA_000404065.3). Lineage (NCBI taxonomy): Eukaryota > Viridiplantae > Streptophyta > Pinopsida > Pinales > Pinaceae > Pinus > Pinus taeda. The sequence continues at coordinate 149,311 of APFE030677284.1, forward strand.
ATAAAACCATCTATATCACAATGTTTTGAATAAGGAGAAGGGTAATGTTTCTCGCAAGCTTAAGATATTCAGAGTATATTTTTTCATCTCTCATGTTTCTTTGCTGCCAGCGAGCCTGGAAAGTACCCCAGTAGAGTCACTTCAGGAACAAAAACATTTCTCCTCTACCAGCAAGCATGGACAGTACCTCAGCGATGTTTCTTACTTCACCTCCCTGCGCAGGAAAACTTTCTCTTATTTCACCCTTATTTATTTATTTTATAGGATTTTGCATCAACACTTATTCATTTCATGGATGGAAGAGAGATCCTGACTTATTGAGAGAAAAATAGTTTTTTCCTTCAGAGAAGCATATATAAGACCTATGATATTTTTTTTCTCATTTTGATTTTCCCCTTATCCTCCTCTACATGACTAGATAAGCATGGATAACACTGAAACAAAAAGAATCGAGTGTAGGCATGTGATTTCAAGAGTAGACACATATATCATGGTTTGACACATAGATTTCCTCATGAAAGGATAATATTTTCCATCATAAAATCATCAACCAACAGATAACCAAGACGAGGAAGAAGGACTAATGGTTAACCAAATGTTGCAGTGTCACCAAGCCCTTTTCTATTCTTCCACATTGTCTTCGAGCCAAAGGGGACATCGTTCATGCGAATTATTATTAAAGAAAACATGAATAAAATCCAAGACATAACAAGAAAACAAAACCAAAATGAAAAATCAAAAGGATGCTAGACCAAAAATAGAGTGTGAGACAAACGTCAGAAAACACAAAATAGACTACAAAAAATAAGTGCAGGTAAACTAATATGCAGCTAGACCTACTCCTAAACTAAATGACTAGAAGTTCAAGGTTACATATAATGAAATTCCCGATGTAACCACTGTAGTTTCTCCCGACCTACATCCACAAATATACAAGAAATTAATATAAATATAAAGCAGTGTGCAAAGGAGAAGATAAGAGCTTGAATAACTTGCATAGAAAATTGAAGGTCTTACCTATCAGCAAAAAAGTGTGACATAGTCACTACTTCTACCGACTTGTGATCTTACCTTCAAGATGAAAATTGTAAATAAAAAAACCTCGAAAGATTCTTCTGAATTCACCATCATTTGTGTCATCATTCTTAGCAAGCATGAGAAAAGACCGAAACTATTAGTAAAAAGGCTTTCTAAGTAGGATGCTTCCAAGGAATCATAGATTGGATCATGAAATTCGAGGCAATCCTCTTGAAAACTCCACAATATTTGAGAAGATAAATTTTCAATTAGAGGCATAGGGCATGGATGAGAACCTTATGAGGGAAAATGGATCTAATCATATTCAATAAGCATGCCAAGATAGTAAAATCCTGACATAACCAACAGTGAATGCTGAAGTGCCTCAACTGCTTGACAAGTATTCAAATAGTAAGGAAAACCATAAAGATAAATTGATGTGAAATAGTTGTCATTAGATATATTGGTGTGAAAATGATAGAACGAATGACAATTAATATCATGATCAGATGGATTTCTTGTGGAAAGAGATTCTCGGTTATAAGATAACAAAGATAAATTAGTTTGAACATATTTACAAATGCTTTGAATGGATGAATCATCTTCCCCGCATGATAAATATAACAAAACATTTCCTTGTAACTGGAAACACGTTGCACTAGCATCGTAACCATGAAAAGGAGTGAAAAGGAATGTCATCACAACAAGCACATGAGACTAGTCAAGATATAGTGAACGAAGAATAATTTGATTTGCACAATAAATCATGCATTTGATAGCACTCAAGAGGATTTTAGGTGCGATGAAGAACATGAGTCACAATATAACATTCACAAGAAAAACTAGGACTTCCTCATTATCAAATGAATCTGATAGACATAATGTTGGAAATACTGGGGGGGGGGGTCAAATCAATATTCCTTACAAATTAGCACTTTTAAATATTTTCAAAGCATTAGTTAATCTTCAATTATTACTAATGTTTATGTAGTAATAATAGTAAATAAAAGAACACAGTAGACATAATAATTTTAGGTGGAAAACCCCCTCCGGGTCGAAAACCACCGAACACTTTTCTAATAAATTCTTTAATTTTCAATCCCAACTGAAATGAAAGCAACAATTTTCTAGAATTCTAGAAAATCATTCTTCTCCAGCTCCCACTAGAAGGATGCCCCAACGCCCTGGCTTCTTCAGTAGTCAACTGAATGGATGTCCCAACATCCTAGACCAACCTACTACCCTGAAGTGTTCATATGCTCCAACCTCTAGGCATCTTCATGCACCAACCTAGCACCTCCCTGCCACCCTATAATGATTGAAATGAGAGAAGAGTGTGGATTCTTGTACCAGGGACAATGATCCATGATACAATATGATTTACAATGATTTTGACCAAACACCCAATCACACTATGACGTGCAACCCAACCATGACATCATCCCAAAAAAGACTCCTATACCTCCCAATAATGCCTTTTTGACTCTAGGTAGATTGACTCTTTTACAATAATGACTCTTCCAATGATGACACTTTTACAAATGACTCTTTTACAACTTTACAATGATGACTCTTGGCCTTGATACTTCTTCACAATATGCAGATGGTTGTTATGTCTTCAAAGGATTTCTCGTTGACTCTTGGCCGTGATACTTCTTCACAATATGTAGATGGTTTTCATGTCTGCAAAGGATGTCCCACTACAATTCCTCCTTCGATTTGATACTTCAACTCTTGAATTCTTGCTTGAATTTGTACTTGAATCTTCTTATACATGCACACAAAATTTTCTTGATGAAACCAATCCCAAAACAAAACAAAATACCCTTCAACTTACCTTTGCTTGCAAAACACATGTAAGTGCATAATAATGAAAAAATTAAAATTAAAATTACAATGCGTACCTAAAGTGTGCTTGTCACTTTTGTTGTTAACTTGTTGCAGTAGTAGATAAAGACTCCCACTCTTGATATAGGCCTGGACTCTATGCAAGACTATATCCAAAACTGACCTAAAGATATATATACAATAAAAACTGATGACAAGCCCTAGACTTGTGATGGACCAAGTTCTAAGTAAAACAACATAGACCATTCTATCAACTATGACAAGACAAATAACATGAACTTACACCATCATATAGATTTAGTAGACTTGGTGTAGTGTCAAATGTGTAGTATCAAGAATAGGACATCTGAAATGTGGTATCAAAACTAACTGTGACATATAGAGACAAAAAGATATAACCGAGACCTTATATATACTTACGTTGTCCTGCAAAAAAATATGTCAAAGATGATACTCAAAATTCAAATGTAAATACTAATCATACATACCTTGTTGTAGGAGACTTACCCTTGACTATTCATGTGTGGTCATTACCAAAATGATCCTTGAATGCATGATTTTTCTTGTCTTCTAGGAGCTTGATAGTGAATCTCTTGTATCTATGTAATTTCGGATTGCAAGGGTATGAAATTTTGTCCTATGGTATCCCTCTAAGTCCAATTCCAACCCCATAGGTATGATCAAGATTGGATTCTTCAATAAAACGTTATGTTCAATCTCCCACGATGACCTGATTATAGAATCGTTCAGTAGAGCGAATGTGTATGAAGTTCCACATGTCACTGTTGTGAGATTCGGCCCTAAAATCGCTACTCAAAAAACTAAAGTCCATCCTATTTCTATGAGTATTTACGAAATTTGAATCCAATGCTCAGAGAGAAAGTTATGACAATTTTCCCAACATCACATGTTTGACATGGAATTCAGGAGCTTGCAAAAACCTTAACTTCCTTAGATCATATATCTAACAATATAGCAAACCAAGATTTGAAATTCAGTCACGATGCTCATCAATATTTCGGCTCAAATGGGATTTAATTCAACATCTGAAGCTTCACAGAAAATAGTTATAGTGAAAATGCCACGATGACCTGCTTGAAGCTACAAAATCCCTACTAGAGGAGGATATGAGGGTCATTATTTATATGAATTCCTTGAGTTGAGAGGGTCCTCAACAAGTGAACACTTGAGGGATTTTAGGGGAAAAAAGTATTTATTAATTATTGACTATTCAATTACCACAACTAATTATGAGTGCCATGCAACCTCATAGGGTTTTAGCCCACTAACTGGGGTTACTAACTTCAAACATGAATATCTCTCAAACTGTGAATAATTACTTGGTGTGCCATATATCAATGGAAACATCTCGATGAGTAGAATCCATATAGAATATCCTTGACTCAGAAAAGGGTAAGTTTTCAAGTCAAAATTCCCATGCAAGATTAGGGTAGCCCCTAGTGATGCTTGGGTTGACGCAAATGAAAACCACTAATCAACAATATCCACCTTTGGCATTGATGGCAACACAATTACTCCCCCTATGATCATGAAACCTCTTCCTACTGAATCTCTCCCCATTTGTCATCAATGGAAAAGGGTAACTCCCCCTAACAAACAGCCATCCCGCGGACTTGTATACACCTCCACTCCCCCTTTCTACTCGAGTAGATAAGAGAAAGAGTCTAATGAAAACTTGGGAGAATCCAAAGGTTTTGGCAAAGATACTCAAATGCTTCATGAGGTAATGGTTTGGTAAAGATGTCAACAATTTGTTTCTTTGTGCCAACATATTCAAGCTTGATATTATTTTCAACAACCTTTTCTCTAACAAAATGATATTTAATCGGAATGTGCTTCGTTTTGAAATGCATCACAAGATTCTTGGAGATACTGATGGCACTAGTGTTATCGTAAAATATGGGAATAGGCTCATTGAACTTAACTTGAATATATTGCAAATTTTGTTTCATCCAAAGAAATTGAGTACAACAAGTTGTTGCCGCGACATATTCTGCTTCTGTTATGGATAACAAGATTGAAGACTACTTTTTACTCAACTATGAAACAAGACAACCACTTAGATAGAATGCTGCTCCATTGGTACTCTTATGCTCATCAACACTTCCTGCCCAATTTGCATCCGTATAAGCTTCGATGACCATATCATTTCCTTTGGGATACCATAGACCATATTTTTTTGTGCCCTTAAGATACCAAATAATTATTTTGATGACAATAATATGAGATTCTTTTGGTGCTTCTTACAATCTTGCTACTTGTCTAACTTCCTACATCACATAGGCTGGGAGGCTGTCACATATAAGAGACTACCAGTCATGGATCTATACAACCTTTGGTCCACATTCTTTGATGAATTTTCTAAGCTTAACTTGCAACATGTTACCATGGGGGTAAGGATTGGCTTGCAATCTTCCATCTGGAATTTATTGAGCATTTCTTTGATGTACTTGGTTTGATATATGAATATTCCTTTATCCTATTGTGAAATTAAAGCCCTAAAAGGTATGTCAGTTTTCCAATCATAGAAATTTCAAACTCACTTTGCATTTTTGTAGCGAAGTCTTTACTTAATCTGTCATCACTGATTCCAAAGATTATATCATCCACAAATACTTCGATAACTGTTAGGTTATCTCGATCCACTTTCATATAAGTATTGATGTCAACACTTCCTTTATTGAACCCATGTTGTTGTAGATATCCATCAAGATGAGCATACCAAGCCCTAGGAGATTGCTTGAGACCATATGAAGCCTTTTTTTAATATGCAAACATAGTCTTCTTTGTTAGAGAGCAGAAAACCTTCGGGTTGTTCAATGTAAATTTCTTCCTCCAATTCACCATTTAGAAAAGCTAACTTAACATCCATTTGGTAGACCTTTATTTTTTTTGAGCAAGCATAAGCGAGAAACATCCTGATAGCTTCCATTATGGAAACGTGAGAAAATGTTTCTTCAAAATAAGTTCCTTCAACTTGTGCATATCCTTTGCAAACTAATCTTGCCTTGTTCCTGGTAACCTGTAATCCTTCAACCGTTTTTCTCCCCCTGAACCTGTAATGAAACTACCATCTTGTTCAAACTACCTTCTTGTCAATCGTAGACTTGTGCCATATACGGCTACATAGACTCCTCCTCTATAAACATTAAGGAGTCAACAAGCCAACTTGTTCAAAATAGTGAGTCACCTAACGGGCCATCTTGACTTGAGTCATTATCTGAAGCAATTGCTAATTCCTCATGACCTTTTGCTTTTAAAATTCCTGAAAGCATAACTTCTAAAACCTTGTTATTTTCTTTGTCTTCTTGTACTTGTTTCCTTTTCCAAACCTTCTTTTCCTACAATCTCGAGCCATGTGCCCATAGTTATGACACTTGAAGCATTAAATGTTGTCCATAGGTGATTCCATCTGATTTATGCAACTGTGAGTGCTATGGCCATAGTTATGGCATTTGAAACATTCAATGTTTGGCCATCTAGCACATATTCTCTTTTGGCAAAATCATTGTGGAACTTGTCTCATGATCCTGCAAACTTGCTTCTAGGGTTTTGCAGATAATGATTATATCTGTCAAAGATTTCACAATCCCTAGCCATATGTCCATAATTAGCACATAAAAAGCAATAACCATTAAATTAATGTGTGTACCTAAATGGTTCATTCAGATGTGATGGTCCTTGATAGTTGTACCTATCAATAACTTTACAATCCTTGGCCATATGTCCATACTTAGCACATGAAAAATAATAACCATTAAATAAATGAAAATACATAGAAGATTTTTCATTCTTCTTTGGAGGCGGTGTTGTAGTTTGTTGTGGTCTTTTGTTCTTGATTGCTTTGGTCTTGTTCTTTGGAGTTTCAAAATTCTTCTTTGGCTTTTCACTTTGACCAACTTCCTTCTTAGAATCACCCTGTAGAGATGTGGAGCTTTTACTTTCATCAAATGGAGCTTTACCATCTTTAATTGCCTTCATTTTTTCTTCTTCATCTGTCTTATCTTATAAGTGTTCCTTTTGCAATCAATTGAGTTTGTTGATATCATCACGGGTTGCATCAAGTTCTTCTTTCTTTTGAGCAAAATCTTCCTGACACCATCTTTTCAAGATCTTCCTTCTTTTTTCTACCTCCTCAACCTGTAGCTTGAGAAGAGTGGTCTTCTCTACTTCTCTGTTGAGAACCTGTATTTGTTCCTTCTGCTTCTCATTTTCAATCCCGAGCCTGCTTATTTCTACTCAATATGTTTCTAATTCCTTTTTCTTTTGGTCAACAACAGATATGTATCTTTAATCATATTCCTTCCTTTCAATTTCTGCTTCTTGCATCTGTTGTGTGATCCTGCTAATCTCTGCAAATGTTGTGTTGAGTTCTTGTTGCTTCTGTTGGAATTCTCTCTTGAGGTCTCGTGTCACTGTATTCTTGATTTCTTTCAATTGTGTTCTAAGAATACTAATAATATTCTCAAACTCTTCATTTTCTTTAATGAGTTCTTTTGCTATCTTCAATTCTACTTCCAAAAGTCTTGTCTTTTCCTTTTGACTTTTGAGTTCCTTTATCACCTTGATCACTTAATTTTGAAACTCTGTTTTACTCATTTCTCCCATTTCTTCATCATAATCAGATGGATCTGAATCTTGACCTGATTGCTTTGTTGAATAGAGATTATGAAGCTTTTCCCAAAGAGCTTTAGTTATTGAACATTGACCAACTTTCGTTTTCACAGAATTTGGCAAAACATTCAAAATTACATTCATGGCCTTTGAATTGTACCTTTTAGCTTCGTCAGTAGATGTGTCTCCAGAAACAATTGATTCCCATACTCCATGTGCCTACAAATGTACTTCCATCATGGATTCCCATATCTAGTAATTATCTACATCAAAATCAAGGGTTGGTACACAATACTCACTTTCTTCAAAAAAATATTGTACCTATGCCTTCCTTTGAAATCCCTATAACCTGATTCTTTAACTTTCCCATCTCTATGCTCTAAAAACTGACTTCCAGCAGTCAAGCTGTTGCTAAAGGAACTAAGCTCTGATACCAAATGTTGGAAATACTGAGAGGGGGGATGAATCAATATTTCTCAACAATTAGCACTTTTAAATATTTTCAAAGCATTAGTTAATCTTCAATTATTATTAATGTTTATGCAGTAATAACAGTAAATAAAAGAACACATTAGAGACAAGAATTTTAGGTGGAAAACCCCCTCCGGATCGAAAACCACTGAACACTTTTCTAATAAATTCTTTAATCTACATCCCCAACTGAAATGAAAGCAACAACTTCCTAGAATTCTAGAAAATCATTCTTCTCCAACTCCCACTGGAAGGATGCACCAACGCCCTGGTTTCTTCAGTAGTCAATTGAATGGATGCCCCAACATCCTAGACCAACCTACCATCCTGAACTGTTCACAGGCTCCAACCCGTAGGTGACTTCATGCACCAGCCTAACACCTCCTTGCCACCCTATAATGATTGAAATGAGACAAGAGTGTGGATTCCCATACCAGGGACAATGATCCATGATACAATATGATTTACAATGATTTTGAGTGAACACCCAATCACATTATGACCTGCAACCCAACCATGACATTGTTGGGTTGTGTTATATTCTTTCCACGACTAACCTACGTAGTGAACTGGGGGGTTAGAGGGGGAGCGGAGCCCCCCCTTCCTTGCGCTGATTGC
>APFE030677284.1:164686-227031 GCA_000404065.3 Pinus taeda
TCAGCACTAACAGTCAGATGTTATCCAAATAATAATGGGAACCAAATGCAGGAATGACAAAGGAAAATATGTTGAAGATATAAAGCACCTAAAGCACCAGTAGGAAGCAGCTAATCAAAAGTTAATGGACGGAAGTGGCAAAAATTCCAAGGTATGAGTAAGATTCATTTCAAATAGCATTTTAAAGCACATTCTATATAGTTATGAAACCACGACTCCATTATATGTAATGATTAGCATTGATAGCTTCCATAACCACTCCATGAATTTACATGATTCCTCCATGAACCTTGCATTAATTTTTAAATGGCCTCATGATCAACCTCTGAATTTAACTCGTGTTTATTGGTACATTGGCATTCCACTTGCTGAACTGGGTAATTATGAGGACGTAATCTATTAGATCAGAGCTTTGCCCCGCCGCACAATCCGCAGCCATTTTGAAAACATACTCACGCCTATTCTGCAACCTTCTATCTCAAAAGCCGAGTTCATTCCCATACTATTCCGTTTGTCATTTCTGGCTTGTTTACATCCCTGAGAACTCATTTTCATTACATGTCTTTGCTCTTTCATTTACAACTTTTGGTTTTTCTCCATAAACCTTTTCCATTCCCCGCTAACACAGCGGTTTCACCTCCGTCAATCCATTACTCATGCAGATGTATTTTAAGGCAGGAGGAAGGAATGGGTCTTTTGTTAAGAGCAGAACCGGAAGGGCCCAAATTCATGGAGTGGTATCCGCAATTGAAAAGCATATTACGGAAGGCACGGTGGCTACAGTTCATCAAAAAATTTAGAGGTTACAATAAAGAAGTTACGAAGACTTTTGCGAGGTATTTTAATGGCATGGAAGTTGAGGTTGGAGACCTTAAATTTTCTATCACAGAGGCATCTATTGCAGCCTCAACTGAACTCCCACAGGAGGGGGAGCGGTGGTTCAAAAACAAAATATTTGACAAGAGGGCCTGGAGGGTTATCCTACACAATCCAGGTATGGATATAACCATTTTCAAACATGGAATCCGTGTCTCTGCTTTAGAAGAAAAGTGGGCTAATCTATTATTGATAATCCAGAAGTTTATTACATGTGAAGGACAATTTGGGTCCATTTATATGTACCACACCTAGTTGCTGATGAATTTTCTAGAAAATCAAACCCTCAATTGCCTTACTTTTTATTGAATAGCCTGAAAAAGATGTCCATAACTGTCCAAAAGAATCTGGAGGACATAGAACCTCACCTGTACCATCACGGGCTTGTGAAAAAATTGATTGAAAAGTAGTTGAAGGAAAATAAGGACACCTGGGAACAGTTTTTGGTTAGAAACTTCTTTCAAGATCCACCTGAAACACCAGAGAGCAGCTCAGCAAGGAAAAGTAGGAGAAAGAAAACAAGTGTGAGAATTCAAGACACTCATACTAACATAGTTAAAGAAATTAATCAAGAAGAGAAGTTGTCTGGAAGTAGGAAGGAAAGAACTGAGTATAGGAAGCAAAGAAAATTAAAGGGGAAAAGAAACATTGAAGTTGTCTATCAAACCCCAGAACCTTCCTCAGAAGAGGACCACCAAATACTTTCTGAAAGACTAGTTTATATTTAGGAACAATCAGCTGCAGCAAAGAGGAAAGGGAAAGGAAAACAAAGTGTGGAGAAAGAAGACACTAGCTCACAAAATTTAAGGAGGAGCTCCAGACTTAAAGTGAAATTGAGGAAAGTACAAACTAAAGGGCCCCACTTCATTGATTTAGGAGGGGAAACATCGGAACAGCCTCCAGCAATCCATCCTAGCCGTAGCCCACACCATACTCCTATTTCTCAGCCAGATTTTGGGGACAACCCAAGAAAGACTACACCTGAGATAGACCCAAACCAGTAAGAAATGTATGATTATATCGAGTCATTGGAGAAGACTGCCACAGATCTAGAAAATTCATCTACCCAGCCTAATGCAGCACAGGAAGCTCTAATCCAATCACTAAAACAGGAAGTTTTTGAACTGGAGGTCTTAAATAGACACATCAAAAGAGAAAATGAAACATTAAAGGAACAAAGCAGGTTGGATAAAATTATTCGCGACAACACTATGTTGCATCTTGGGCCGTGGCAAAAGAAGAATAGGAAATTGAAGAAAAAGAGCAGGAGGTTGAGCAGAGCTCTTACCAACCTCAAATTCAGGTGCCTCATGAGAAAGCCTAGTATGACAGTGGTGCCAAGAAAGAAGAGAAGAAGACTGAATGTGTTAGCAGAGGTCTCAGAACAAATGAACTGAAGGGAGGATGGAAAAAGTTTTGTTTGCATGGGGACATGCAATACCTTCACAGTGGGGGTATGTTGAGCCCTGAAATTACATCTCCCCTACACACTTTCCTGGACTTTTTCCCCTCACTAGTACCTCATAAGCTATCAAACATCATTGCATATTGATTCCAAAAGAGAATTTAAGTGGTTTTCTAACTATGTTTTTGTGTTTGCTGTTTGACTTAGATTTTGCTCATTAGCTACGGAATGTAGCCACTTTCCGCAATTGTTTTTGTTAAACTCTAGGTTGCAGGTGTCATCAAGCAAAACAAGGCACGTGGGCAAGTTAGGAATGACCTGGACATGGATCAAGTCCTATTGGTTTAGCCAGATTCATAAAGGGAAGCCATGGTCAACGGTGGTTAAATGAAGCAGTCCTACAGCAACAAGACTCTGTTTTCAAACACGTGAAGGATTCGTGGTCATTCCTAGATCCCTGGGGTCATGTTGACATCTGTAGACTGCCCCACGATGCGAATCCAACAGCCACTTTTGATAGATTGAATAATCTTGGCAACCATTATGCTAAACTCATGGATGTTGTCTTTTTACGTTTCCTCTGTTGAAGTATTTTCATAAGAAAACAATTATGTAATTTTCCCTATAAATAATGCATTTGCATACGCATAGAACTAGTTAGTTTTTGTTGTCATTTTGTTGTTAGTCTTTGTATTGTGCCATGAACTGGTCCTGTTGTTGTAACGAGAGGAGTCTTCCTCTATTTTGCAATATAATTAGACTCTGTTTTATGCGTGAGCATAATTCTAGATTGATAGCGTGTTGACCAAGGTTGTACAGAGGGCCCCTGCTGGCTGAGGTTTCGTTTTCTTTATTGCTGTAAAGTTTTTATGTGTCGTTTCCTTATTTCCAATGCACATATTTCATAGTTATCCACCTGTGTATATTTCATTTGTTATGGTATTAACATTTCATCCCTGTACATGATTTTTCAAGCTTTGTATATTGTTTCTAACACTGATCAATGTGTGTGTGTTTCAAGATAGAGTAGGCCTGGGCATTTTCATACAATTTTTGCAATAACTAGTGACATGAGATTAGCCTCTCTGCTGACTTTGCTTTTCTTAGTTTTTTTAATTCCAGTTATGCTTTTATTTCAGTCTTATTCACTTGCTTTGGTAGTTAGTTTAGATATCAAATTGTTCATATCATTAACGTTATCTCCTAAAGCCATAGCTTAGACTACTTGGCAAGCTATCAGACTATGAATGGTGTGATTTGATTTTAGTTTTACTTTTCTGCAATTAGATATCAAACTGCTCATATCATTGACGTTATCTCTTAAAGCCATAGCTTATACTACTTGGCGAGCTATCATACTATGAATGATGTGATTTGATTTTAGCTTTATTTTTCTGCAATTAGATATCAAATTCCTCATATCATTGACGTTATCTCCAGAGCCATAGCTTAGACTAGTTGGTGAGCTATCAGACTATGAATGAAGTGAATTGATTTTACTTTTATTAGTTTGCAGTTTTTGATTTGTTGGGTGTAGTAGCTTAACTCATTTTTCTTTCTGTATTTAGACAAGTAGCAGAGATAATGATTTCATGATTAGTAGTTCATTATTTGTTTGATTTGAATAGCAGCACATTTTCATTCTTGTTCAAGTATTAATTTCATCACTAGTATGTTCTAATACCTTCTCAAGTGTTAAGTTCTGGAAATCATTATAGAGGACATAATTGCCTTAAAATCTATACCCAAACTTGCCTTCTAAAGTATTCTTAAAACTTAGGAATAGGATTAGCATTTGCATTAGGAGACAAACCAAGATAAAACCCCCAAAAATAAGATAAAATTGATAAAAAGTAAGAAAGAGCCTGTCTTGCACATATAGTGCACCACACTTCATTAGTTTACGAATCCCGGATTGATAATTAATGTAGCAATTTAGGACATACTAAATTGACTAAACAGATGCAGAATTGGTTAAGGATTTCACAGGGGCTACAACGGTGAAGTTTTTGTTTGGATATGTGTTAACCAGAATTGGTTGCTCAAAAGAGTTGATGAGTGATCAAGGTTCACACTTCCTAAACGAAACAATCAACGCATTGAATGAGGAGTTTCAGGTCTATCATCGAAAGAGCACACTGTATCATCCTCAGGCTAATGGAACAGTTGAGGCATTTAATAAGATTTTGGAGAATGTGCTAGCGAAGATTTCCAATGTGTAGCGAAATGACTAGGATGTGTGCGTACCTACAGTGCTATGGGCATACAGGACTACTTGTAAAACGCTGACAGGACAAACGCCTTTTAGATTGGTCTATGGCATAGAAGTTGTGATGCCTATGGAATATATCGTGCCTAGTCTACCCATAACAGCTTTCACAGGAATGGAAAATTGTGAAGCCTTGGAAGCACGACTCTCGTAGCTGATGGAGCTTAAAGAAGACATATTCTTAGATGGATTCCATTAGCAAGTACAAAATGACATGAAAACACATGGCATGATCGACACATCAAGCTGCACACGTTCAAGGTAAATGATTTGGTATTATTGTATGATAGTAAATTCAATAAGTTTATGGGGAAATTTCAGATGCATTGGTTGGGCCCCTATATTAGCAAAGAAATTACAAATGGAGGCGCAGTTCAGCTCGTGAAGCTGAATGGGGAACCTTTTACGGGAAAGTTGAATGAAAGTCAACTGAAGCCCTATACAGGGGATCCAACTCAATGACTATATGATGCTAGGACAATCTTAGTGCTCCAGGAAGTTGTAAGGGAGTGTGGGACTATAAACTACATTGCCAGGATTGAAGGAATATGCGGTAGGCAGGCTGTGCGGAAAATGGTGAAGTTGTAGTATATGAAGTTGCGCACAGGAAGCTGCGCTATGGAGGGAGGTACCGTGCAACACAACAGGAAGGTGACCGTTGGAGTCAGTTTTCATAATTTGATAGCCAAAAGATGGTTAGGAGGAGTGGGTTGGTGGCATTTAAGGCCAAAATATTTAAAGATCTGTCGCAAAAATAAAATTAATGATCGAATTTTGGGGGGAACGGTCGGATTTGAATTCAAAAAACCCTATAAATTACACGTACTGGTCCAACAGAGAACACTTTTCACCCTTAGAGTTTTTGAGCTGTGCTGTCTATTTCTTATGAACCACTTGTTTTTTGAGGAATTGGTTGCGAGCTCTGCATTTTCCAATTTACCATAGTTGAATCATAAATTCATCCTTGAAACCATGTTAGGACCAAGCCCTATTGAGCCTATGAGAACTTGGGGAGATTTCGTGTCTGAAGGAGCTGCTCTAGAGGTAGTGAGTATGGAACCTCTGGCTCCTATGCCTATAGCACTGAGGTCGCCTAGGCCAAAGCCTACCTCTGTTAGAGAAACCGAAGAAGGATAAATAGAAGACGCTGGTGTTGATGCGCAAATCACCGAGAAAGTACACTACAACTCAAAAGCAAAAGAAATATAAGCAGCCCGAGCGAGTTATCGATTGGGAGGTTGAGAAAGGACAAGGCACCGAGGACATAGATGCTGAGGGGGTGGATCCCCTTACCAAGTTGCCTAACTATATCCCTCCACGCAAGAGGAAGGCAAAGGTCCCCAAGGATCAAGACTCAAAAAATTTCTCATTTCTACGCCCCTATTGCTGGAGAAGGTTCCCTTCGAAGGTCTGCGCCTTGCGTGAATCCCGCCACTGAAGATGGAAGATTGGGACCTAGTAGAGCATGAGCGATTCCCTCACCTAGAGACAACCAATTATATGAAGTGCTTTGACTACCCAGATTTAGGTGTCACCAAGCTAGAGATGATGGAATGGATCCACGAAGTGGAGAATTCAGGATTGTTGAACCTGTTGTGGGTACCCCATTATCACCGCATCACTATCAACACAATTTATGTGTGCCAACTACTTACTCTGGTGCATGATGGGTGCTTATGGCTAGGAGGGCCTTTACCCATCATTGACATGCTCATCCACAATATCACACACTTGCCACATGAGGGTTTGAATCCGACCAAGGATTTTGGTGGAAAGACAGGAGAAAAGGATTTGGTGGACAATATGAAGAAGGAATTTTCCCTTGTGAAATATCTACATGAATATTCAATCACTTCTATTTAATGACCCCGCGGTGCAGATTGCCACACAAATCCTGGCAGGGAAGGTAATGAGGAAGTGTCGCATGGACGAAGTTCTGGCGCCCATGGTTTCTCTAGCTACATAATGCATGAAGGGTGTACAGTGCAACTAGTCAAGGTACCTGTGCAGTGAATTCCTCGTGAATTACTGCGAGGTCCAAGATGAGACCAAGCCATTCCATTATACTTGGTTGCTGCTCTCCATTGTGTTGGTCGCATGGGAGCTTCTAGAGGACAACTAGTTTCCTCTGTTGAAAGAAGGATTGTCGGAGGCTACATAGTTTGCCTCCCTCTGGGCCACAAAGGACCCTACGCGGGTCACAGAAATGAAAATATTCTAGGCTTTGATGGAAGTAAGCCTCTACATGGCCATCAACCAGCGACCAAGGTTGCCCCCAACCTTGTACGAGAAGTTGTCAGCTTATGCTGCGTTCAAGGCTGAATTCCACCGCATTTACATTCAAGCCCGAAAGAACCCGCAGCAAAAATGGTATGATTTACCATATTTGGTCATATATCATGAAATACAAGAGGTAATCAAGCGATGGCTAGTAGAGTGGTGCGCCCCCTCAGAATTGGATGCCGTAACCAGTAAGGGCATGGGGAGATTGGCAGAAAATAAAAGGAAGGATGCAACCAAGCAGGCTGCGCAAAAGTTGGTGGCACAATGGAAGAAGGAAGCTATAGAGAAGGATCAGATAGATAAGGAGCATGCTGAAAAGGAGCAGGTTGAGCGAGAACAACACGAGTCATAGCAAAGTGGAAAATCCCCTTTGCCGGAGACCTAGGAGGAACAACAGTGCGAATAGGGTTGTCGAGGAGATGAGGGGCAGAGCACCCCATTTCGAATAAAGAAGCATGAATAGGAGCAACGAGAAGGTCCCTGCAAAAAGAAAAAATCAAACAAGGCATAAAGTGATCCCATGGTTTTAACAGAGGGCGATATTGACAAGATTGATGACAAGATAAGGGACACTACCACTGAAGTGCTATAGCAGTTCTAGCAGTAGTATATGCAAATGCTCAGGAGCATCTAGAAGGATCTATGTGAGCAGATCCTTGATAACAAGTTACAGGTGGGCGCGGGTCAAGTGAGCACAACACAAGTGAGCCTGGTACTGGGGACGAGTCAGGCTGCAGAATTGTTAAGGACTTTGGACCTTCAAATTGTTGATTTACCAGAAGGGTCCCTATGCGCAGAGTTGGTTGATGACTGCATAATCATAAGTACCCTTAAGAACATTGGCGTGAACATCGCAGCGCTCCCAAATGAGCTTCTTCATGTGCTGCAGACAAGAGTGACGGAGGAATTGAGATCCCGGGAGCAACACACTCTCAATTTTATTAGTGAATATAGGGTGAACAACGAACGAATATTCACTGAGAAAATGCAGGCCTTGAAGGAAAAGGAAACAATATAGGCACAAAGTTCCAGGCTGGAGACCGCAATTGCAGAGGCATGCAGAACATTGCCAGAACTTCACATTCCAGAGGATACACAACCGAAAGCTAAGATCTGGAAGTTAGCTGCACGGGTACGTGAGGCAAAGGCTGAAGTTGGATGAGTTCAATTCGAACTCAACATGAAGATAATGGATTTGCGGCTCAAATTACAGCCTACGACTCTGCCTGAGGTTAGGGAGTAGTGCAGAGCCGATGTGAAGGAAGGAATGGCCACTTTGGATACTGTAGTCGTTGGCTGCTCGCCCTTATTTGAACAAGTGATGGAGTTGGTAACGACTCTGTAGGAAGATCCAAACCTGCAGATATTGAACACAGAGGTTTGGTAGCTACAGAAGTAGTATGATGAGGTAAGGGTGACGACATGCTCAATTTCTTCAGCACAGTACCTAGCCAAGTTACAGGAGGGGAAGCAGCTCCTCGCATAGGTAGAAGAAAATTAGAAGAAGGAGGCCATGCTTAAGGCAAGGTTGTGACCTTGGTTAGAAGAGGCTTACCAAGTAACAACCAAAATTTAGGAGAACCTGACAGGCTTGCAGCAGACACAACAAAAAATGAAGCTGGTTGCGGAAGGACGAGCTACCAAGCAGCTAATAGAGGAGGTCAAGCAGGCAGCTACCAGAGCACTGCTGAGGTTGTCATCGTGCAGGTAGAGCTAGGGGATCTTCACAGCAATATCGTTATGCCAATCAAGTGACTCAAGGGTGAGTCACAACCTTTGTGTTGAGGGCCTATTGGGATGGGGTCCCGTGGTTCAATTTTGGGGTTAAAAACCCAAGTTTTGATGTACATTTTGGTATAAAGATGTAAAGTCTCCGGAATTTGTGGATGCAGTGCATGTAAGTAATTAGGAGTAAAAGGGGTTCTAACCCCTTGCCTATGTAAAGTTGAGTCGGTTTTTGAGATCCACCCATGGTTAGCAGACCATGGGATTGTATGTAAAAAGCTATAAATAGGTGTGTCTTAGAGAGTATAAGGCATGTTTTATGTTTGAGAGAGAAAACAAGGACAAGCAAGTAGTGGGTAGATAGAAGGGAAAAGGATCCACAACTGAGTGCGTAGAGGCCTAGAGTAGAGTCCGCAACTAAGTGCGTGGACCCCTGCAACTAAGTGCGCAGGGCAGTCTTGAGTCTGTAACTTCATATTAAAGATCAATCAAAAAGAGTATTGAAGAATTCATGTATTTATCTATTACTTTTTTTTAATGATGATTGTGATATATGTTGTGATTTAATAATGTCTTAATGAAATTCTATTGATGCGCGACTTTATGGTATAAGTCTTAATAATTGTACGCAATGCATGTTAAGCACTTTCGCAAAGATTATAGTACATTCTATTATGTTTATTGAATACTTAAGTAGATCTACGCGAACTCGGATCTAGGGTTATTTTCCGGTGTGTGTAAGTGGATGATTCAACTGTTAAGGGTCTGCAAAGACCTATCATAGACCTTCACGAAGGTCTCGAGGCCATTTAAAGGGCCAATAGTGTAGGGTTTTGTTTGGCGCAATTAACTCTGAACTTGGGTCAGGACCAACTGAGCCAACACATTCCCCATCAACCCAATGAGAGATGTCTTCAAGAGTGCTAATTCCTTTTCCTATCATCCACCTTCTCAAGTCATGGAGATTTTCTTGAAGGGAAAGGGAGGGTATCCCATTATGCTATCTTCCCAATTTTTTATACTTTTACCATTCCCAGGGATCTTTGAGGAATTTTCTTTGATGAAGGGGAGAGTTTTTTAATTAGACTCCAGATATGAGAAAAGGGCCTTATTGGGAAACCCTTTTCAAGAAGAGATGATCTGTTATGGTTCATGTATTTTTCTTCCAAGATTTTCTTCCACCAGCTGCTTTCTCTAGTGATAAGCCTCCATGTTATTTTTGCTCTGAGTGCCAAGTTCAGTATCCCTGGAAGTCTTGTAGCTAGTCCGCCTTTCTCATATGGTTGAGTTACTTGATCCCATTTCACTAGACATAATTTCTTTGTTTCTACTTTTCCTCCTTGCCATAGGAACCCCCTGATAACAAAATCTATTTGTTTATGAATGCTTGCTGGAGCTAATATTGCTGCAAACTGATATATTGGTAGAGTTGTGAGCAGTGACATCATTAAAATTACCCTTCCTGTTGATTTAAGCCAATTCATGCCCCAATTCTGCACATTTTTTTTCATTTTCTCTATGTATTTGTTCCATATCTCTGCCTTTAGATTTTCTTTGGAAATTGGGAGACCGAGATAGTAGAAGTGACTCCATTTTTCTTGAAAAGGAATTTCCAGAATTTGGGATATTTTTTGAAGAGATCAAAGAGGGGTATTCCACCCATAAATTCTTCTTTTTTGGTTATTTAGAAGACCTCCTGAGGCTTCCATAAAGCTATTGAGAAATTTTTTTATTCTTCTTTCTATAATGCATGAGGCCCCTCCCATCATGAGTGTATCATCTGAGAAAAGAGAATGGTTAATGCCTTGTACTTTAGGGGAGATTGTGGGTCCTGTAAGAGACCGATCTCGTCTACATTTCTCAAGATTTCGACTCAATGAATCAACCATGATGATGTATAGAAAAGGGGAAGGGGATATCCTTGTTGAAGCCCCCTTGAGATTTTGAAAAAATCACTTGGTCTTCCATTAACCAAGGGAGATATCCAAGGGTCAACAATACATTCTTTTATTATGTCTATTGACATTTTAGAGAATCCAAATTCTTGAAGGACATCGAAGAGAAAAACACGATTTACCATGTTGGAAGCATTTGCCATACCCAACTTTACAATCATTCCTTTTTCCTTCTTCAGAATACTAGAGTGAAATGTTTCCTGGACAATTAAGGTATTATCTAAAATTTGTCGTCTTGGAACAAAACCACCTTGGTTTTCTGAGATTATTTCTGGAAGATTTTTTTTTATTATGTTGGCCAAAATCTTTGTAATGATTTTGTAGGAGTTACAAAATGAAATAGGCCTGAACCTGCTAAATGTAGATGCATTCGTCTCTTTTGGAACAAGAGCAAGAAAGGAGGAGTTTGTGAAACCTCCTACCTAGCATTTTCCAAAAACGTTTCGTATCATTCTTATCAGGTCTTTTTTAATGATGATCCAATTATTTATATAGAAAGAAATAGGAAATCCATTAGGGCTTAGGGCCTTATTCAGATGTAAATCCCAAACAACTGTGAAAATTTCCTTTTCTTCTACCTCTTTGGTGAATTCATTTTTTTCTCCGTTGCTGATTTTTTTTGGAATGTGCTGTAAAAATTCTTTATAATCATTATTTGTTGCTGTGGAAGTTAGAAGATTTTTATAATAATTAAATTCCTCCTTCTTTATTTCCTCTTTTCCTCTTACTTCCTTGCCTTCATTATGATTTATACTATCTATTTGATTTTGAATTCTCCTTATCCTAACAACATTGTGAAAGAAAGTTGTGCTCTTGTCACTTGCTTTGAGCCATAGGCTTCAAGATTTTAATCTCCACTCCTCTTCTTCTATTATGTTTTGTCTATACATTTCCCAATATGCTTGCTTTTCGTGCCATAGGATTTCCTGTGTCTCCACTTGTTGTTCATTTTCCACTTGTATTGTCTCTATTTTTTATTATTATTTCTATCTTCCTTTTTTGGGTTTCTAATTGTTTGTTCTTTGCCCATTGTTTCAGCTCTTTCCTCAGAGCTTTTAATTTTGATTCCCAAACATAGCTAGGAGAGCCTATAATTTGGCTTGCCCACACATCTACTATAATATTTTTTACTTCTTCACTATCATTCCAAATAGAGCTGTATCTGAAAGGAGATGGGCCAAGGTTCCCTAACATCCCAAGAGATAACCCCACCGTTTATGATCCGATGATATGTTGTGGATGATTTTTGATTTTATATCATTGAAGATTGTGGAAATTTTGTCTTGAATTAGAATTTTGTCCAACCTTTACTTTATATTATTTTTTGCCAATTCTTTTGTTGCTCCAAGTATACTCCCATTGCTTAGAGGCATGTCCATTAAATTACATGAGTCCATAATTGATTTTACAATTTCCCTTGAGGGATCAGCATGATATTTTCCCTCAAACTTCTCATCTACATTCATAACAAGGTTGAAATCACCTCCTATTATTATGCTGCTAATTTGAGCCTTTGAAACTTTAGTTTTTTAAAGTATTCCAACAAGCTTCCTTGTCTCTATAATGGTTGGGGGCATAAACATTAATGATGCACTATATATCTTCTATCTTTTTTCTTTCCATGTCTGTTTTTCTCCAGTGCAACTCTCTCATTTGCTGAACCAACTCCCAATTCTGTGTTTTCCATAATATACAAATTTCTCCCAAAGCTCCAACTACTGAAATTGATGTTCCTTCATAACTTCTTATTTTTTAGGAAACTATTCCCATTTCCTTTTCACTTATTTTTGTCTCCTGGACCATAAAAATATCAGGTTTCTCCATTGCTATTAGGTCTTTCATTGCATTAAGTTTTATCACGCTTCTCATTCCTCTGCAATTCCAAGAGACTATATTCATTATCACTTTGGATTGTGGGTAGAGGGACCTTTCCCTCTAGTGGGATGGAAGGTTTTTTCTTTTCTCTCTTCTAAGAAAGTGTCCAGAGGTTGTTAGGTGCCCAATGCCATTTCCTTTGCAAAAAATTCATTTCTGATTTCTCTGTTAGATTTCCCTCAAGCTCTTTTTGGATGGTCAAGTGAGGAGAGAAGGTCTTTCGAAAAAGTTTCAGTGATTATTCGATCAAAGGAAGGAGGAGGAGGGATATGGGGGAGAATGAGAGAGGAAGGGGAGGGAATAGAAGGGAAGGGGAGAAGAGGGGGGAGGAAGGAATGTCAAGGTCCATGAGGGGTTTGAAGCCATTAGAGCAGAGGAGAGGGGAGGGGGGATAGTCACATGCAATAAAGAAGAAGAGGGGGAGGGAAGAGATTGAGAAGGAACTAGTATAGAAGGAGAATATGAGGGGGAAGGAAGAGGGAGGGTCGAAGGAAGAAGAGATGCAGAAGAAGGATGGGAGGAGGATTTATTAGTTGTCTTTTTCTTCTTGAATTGTTCCCATGTTGGGTCCTGAGTTTTTGTTTCTTCCATTTCTTATTTTTTAGGACATGTATTAGAAAAATGACCATGTTTGTGACATACCTTGCATTTGAATGGGATTTGTTCATAGTCCAACTATTGAATGTGAATTCAAATATCTACTTTGATCTTGACTGCTTCCAGTCCACGAGGGGTTTGAAGCCATTGGAGAGGGGAGGGGGGATAATCACAAGAAATAAACAAGAAGAGGGGGAGGGAAGATATTGAGAAGGAATTGGTATAGAAGGAGAAGAGGAGTGGGAAGGAAGAGGGAGGGTTGAAGGAAGAAGAGATGCAGAAGAAGGATGGGAGGAGGATTTATTAGTTGTCTTTTTCTTCTTGAATTGTTCCCATTTTGGTTCCTGAGTTTTTGTTTCTTCCATTTCTTGTTTCTTAGGACATCTATTAGAAAAATGACCATATTCATGACATACCTTGCATTTGAATGGGATTTGTTCATAATCCAACTATTGAATGTGAACCCAACTATCTACTTTGATCTTGACTTCTTCCGGTAGTCATTTCCCCAAGTCGAATTCCACACATATTCTTGGGCATGCATGCATGTTTTCCTTTGGCTCACTTCTATCAATATATTTTCCAACTACATTTCCTATTTCTTTAACTGAATCATCTCCCCAAAAATGCAGTGGAAGATGGGGAAGCCTCACCCATACTGGCATTGCATTCGTCACATCCAACTCTGGATCGAAGTCTAGAGTTCATCTATTAAGATATAGCCCTCTTGAGTCCATGAAATGCGGGCCATTTATAAATATTAGATCTATTTCCTCTTTTGTTTCGAAATGAAATGCGTAGTATCCTCTACCACAGAACCTTATCAAGATTTTCCCTTTGATGGAGGAGGCCCATTTTCTTTCCACCCACTTTAGAAATGAACGAGGAGATGGCTAGAGACCGGCGAACTATCCAACTAGTCCTCGCTAAGAGAGAGAAAGAGAAGCATGGTGAGGAAGGGAGGGAGAAAGAATTATTTCAAGGATTTCACCTATCTTCTTCACAAACTTGGATAAAAAAGGCCTAGGTCGAGCGGGACCTAAGGAAGAGAGAAAAGAGGCAAAAGCTTCTATATTTTCTCCCAGTTGTGCATAATTTTCAGAGATGGAGGTTGGGAGTGAGTCGTCATCGGGGGGAGGCTCCAGATGAGCCATCATGAGCCCATAGGCAGGGCAAAAAACACCATGAGCAGGAGGCCCTGGATGCCAAGGGAGGGCACACTCAAATTTTGAAAACACCAGAGCGGGAGAAACTTGATTTTGCAGTGACTCCCATAATGTTTTTGAGTACCTCAATCCATATTTATAAATATTTATTATATGATAAAACATATATACATTTTTAAAAAAAATATTAAAGCAACAATAAGAAATAACATTGGTGGATATGACATTTTTTTAAATTAAATTGAGAAGAAAAAAAGGCATAACTACTTTTGAGATAAATCTCAGATATTTAAATTTATGAACATAAATTTCTGTTATATTTAGGTTGTAAGGTGTTCGCTTTTGAGAATAACTCCCCAAGGTGTTAATGTGCACTCTTTTGCACCGACAGAATCATTGTCAGACGATTAAGAGTCCTTCCATCATTAGATCCCACTATTTTAACTGTCAAACAAATATTGATTTGTGTAATCGTTCAACAGGCGGGAGAAGGATGCACCTTGAACCCTTTGTGATGATACATATTCTTTATAACCCTAGAAAGACTCCTCCACGCTCTCCTCTGCTTTGCTCTACGACACACGTCTTCTTCTGCCACAATAATGTCACTTCCTTATGATATTGTCATTCAAATACTTTGTCTTCATCATATTATTAAATTTTCTATTATTTTAATAAACCAAATAGTAGATGTCAAAATTGGTAGTCAATCATTCCAATTTGGAAACAAATCGAATATTTCAAGGTTTATCGAGTTCGGTTGGCCACGTTGGTGGGAATTACAAAGAAGGTTTCTCTGTTGTTCAATTCAATTTTCTCTGGGGTTTTTTCCAATGGTTTTTCACAGCTACTGATGATTGTGGCTTTGAGAAATTTCCTACTTTTGGATTAAAAGCTAGGGATCAAAAGTATGCATTTTTGTTTTCTGTGTTTATTTTAATTGTAAATTTACATGGAGAGATATAATATGAGAGTTGAATCAGATTTGGGGGGAAACTAAACAAAATGGCCCAACAATTAACAAATATTTATAACTAGATTTTGATGATAGGTAATGGAAACTTACCATGAATTTGTAAAGTGTATATGTTATTTCGACTTCAGTATGACATATGTAGGAGCTGGGATGATCTATCCACACTTGGTGAATTTGTCCATATTTTTCGGCAAAATAATATCTTTGGGTGTTATGTGGCTTCTCATACATAACCACAAAGGAGGTCGGTACATTGCTACTAACACGAGTATGCATGGACTCCAAGGATACAATGTCTTTATGTCTATTTCTCTCATATTGGGGAATGGATTATACAATTTCGTCAAAATATTCTATATTATTGTGACCACTATGTATAGTCAAGGGAAGAAGAGGCCTCAAAGAGAGCTTCCACTGGTAAACAATGATGGAAATGAGGCACCACTGGATGTAGCAATACCCCATGATAAGAAATGACCAAACACATATGAGGGTGGGCTCACAAATTGGAGCTTGGCCTCAACTTATGGGAAATTAGCCATATTTATATTTGGAGCATGGGTAGGGAAGGAAGATGGTGGTGTATTGTCATGCTTAGCTACCTATGGAGTGATGATGTCTATAGTTTCCATTGCTTTAGATCTATTGCATGATTTCAAGACTAGATACCTGACCATGTCATCCCCAAGATCGATGTTTGTGAGTCAACTAACTGGGACTACCATGAGATGCATAATAACACCTAGTAACTTCTAGCTATTCTTCAAGGCCTTCAATTTGGGAGATCAAAGTGGAGAATGTAACACCCCTCCCAGGTCTACCCAAAGTAACCATACCAACCAGGGTAAACATGAGGAGAGATGCTACTACAATCAGATTCAACCTCCTATCTCACCTTAAGGAAGTGGAATCGACAGAACATCACATACAGTCATTCAACATCATCAACATAACCGTCAGGAGACAAGTCAACCACTCAGACAACCTGTCCTTGGGTCCCACTATTATTCTGCAGCACTTTGGCAATAGTCCCTCTGATTCTATGTGCAAGGGAGTGTCCATCAAACTAAATTCAATCTCACGAGCCTTCCTGCTAGTGACTATGGACCCAAATTTCTAGTTCTGTGTGAGCAACCCCAGGATTTAAGCCACTTTTCTAGGCCAGAATCCTGGCCTCTACCCAAAACTTGTTGTAACTTCCAGGCTTCATTAAAAACATAATAAAAATGATGATAAAAAAAAATCACCCTCAGGACTAGGCCTGAGCATCCCCAACTGGGATTGACATTCCATCAAACACTTGGCATAAATGCAACCTACAGGTCTAGGATACAAGACAAAATATAAATGACTAAAACAACTTATGAAACATAACCAAAAGGATCAAATCCTTCTCCATTGAACTACTACATCATCATTTAGGTATTGCATCCATCCATTTAACAGTTACAAGTAAATATATGAAATAACCATGACATAACCAGTCATTCAACCATGCTTATAACCAACATAAAACCTTATAAATATCATAGATATGACATCCATTAAATACACATATAATTCAGTGAAAAAATAAGAGAACTTAGCTTTTATTAATCATAGGAATATCCAACTAGGTTCGCAACTTCCACGTACCACCCGACCATAGACATGGTTGAACCAAATCTATCTTTTAGCCAATCACCCCCGTACCATATTCCAAGCATGAATGCGGGATCTCATTGAACAACCAATCCAAGAACAACCAAGGGAATCTAGAGGTTAAACCACCTCCACCCTCATCAAACCGTGATCACACCAAAATCGGTGCTCCGATCACAATTAAACAGAACTTGGAATTCCATCCGGAATCCATCACTATCCTTGAGGAATTTTTTGTCTCCTTATCTCTCGGGATTTACTGCAATCCAAACCTAGATCACTAGGCCCTAAATTGAGACTGCTCCATCAGGCTTTACCATGTAACCCGCCAAAACTGGTCAAGGGATTCTTAGGCCTTTAGGAATGAACCTTGAGACCACTTACGCCCTAGATTTCGAAATCCATGTGGCAATTCCAAAGCTCAAAATCAAGATTGACATCCCAACACACCATGACATCTGGAAAAAGGCTAGGCTAGGCTAAAATCCATTGTCATAACCCAGAAAAACCATGCCATTGATAGCAAGAGAACCATGCACCAACATGCAAAGCCATGCATGTCCCAACCATCTAGGAAATCACACATGCAAAAGGTTACCTGCAAGTATTCCTGTTGAAGCTGCTTGATCCTTCTTTCCTTTCCTTCATCCTTGCTTGCTTTTCCTTCCTTTTCTTGATTTTCCTTTCCTTGCTCCAAACTAGTGTGCTCCAAGAAAAATCTAAGTGACCAAGAGAGTGAGAGAGAGATAGAATAATGAGAGAGCTCCAAACATGAACAAACAAAAGCCATGAATTGATCCTTTATAGCCTTCTTATGCATGAGGCCTCTGTTTTCTTCATTTTCCATTATTTTCCTTCATTTTCCTCCTCACATGCAACTTGTGACCTTTCCCCTTACTTTTCTCCTAATGTCATTTATTTCCATAAATAAATGTGCCAAAAATGCATTTTTTCCTTTTAATGCCTTTGCCTTAGCCTTTGCCAATTTCCTTAGCCAAAACACACATCCAGTGATGCCCACTAGGATATCTTTGCCCAACATTCATCTTGGAATATGTGTCCCTTACCCATGGTCTTATTTTTCCTTTATTAACTTTTATTACATGAAATTTTCACCAGGGTTGTTATAGAACCCTCCCCCTTGGGGAACACCATCCTCAGTGTTAAACCATACCAAGATGTCAGCAAAACCAGTGAAAAGAAAACATACTGCCTATCAATATTTATAACTTAGCTTGTTGTAGTATTTACAATGAAGAACCTGCTCAAGACCAAAACATCATGACAACATGACATGATAATAATGATACCACTTATTGGATATTTATAACTTAGCTCATGGCAATATTTACATCCATGTACATATACATATACAAGTATTAAAACATCAGAAAAACATATGCTAAACATAAACCAAGATCAACCAAAACTGCTTTGTAACTGACAAACAATGAAGGATATAGGGCCCACATCTGATCCACCTTCTCCCATGTAGCTTCTTCAGACCCAAAGTGCTTCCACTGCACTTTAACTTACTCTATGGTTATGTTCTTGAGCATGAGATGTTTCTGTTGCAATATGCACTGAGGCTCCTGTTGGAACTCTCCTTCTTGTTCCACCTTCAATACATACCAATTAATAACATGATCAACATCCTTTATATACTTCTTAAGCAATGAAATATGGAAAACATCATGGACTTTCACTTTTGGAGGCAGTGCAAGTAGATATGCCACTGGTCCAATCCTCTCAAGGATCTCAAAAGAACTGCAATACCATGGTGCCAACTTGGCACATGAACCAATCCTCAAGAGATTTTCTTGGGCTTGATGTGCAAATACACATGCTCCTAAACCTGGAACTCCTTGAACACCTTGTGCTAATCCACATAACTCTTATGTCTATCATGTACTGCCTTGAGATTCTTTTTTATAACCTGCATTTCCTAGTCCATGTCCATCAACATGTCTGGTCCAATACGTACCATGTTCAATGGATCACTCCAAAATGCCTCAAAAGGACTCATCCTCAAGGACTCCTAATAACCATTATTGTATGCAAACTCCACCAGTGGAAGATACTCCTCCCATTTCCTATGTTGGTGCATCATGTACATCCTCAGAATATCCTCTAAGATATTGTTGACCCTCTCTATCTGACCATATGTCTACGGATGATAAGTTGTATTGAACACCATCTCTGTACCCAAGCCTGCAAATAGCTCCTTCCAAAACTTGGAAGTGAACTTCACATCCCTGTACAACACAATTTTCTTTGGAACACCATGTAGTCTCACTATTTGTCTGATGAAAACTTGTGCTACTTCACTGGATAAATATGTAGTCTTCATCAGAATGAGGTGAGCTACCTTGCTCAACCTATCAACCACGACCATAATATAATCATGTTGCTTCAATGTCCTCTGAATATCTCAGATGAAATCCATGGAAGTGACCTCCCATTTCCACTCTGGAATCACAATAGGCTATAGTAGACCACCTGGATGCTTACATTCCACCTTTACCTGCTGAAAGTATAAACATCTAGCCATGAACTCTACCACTTCCTTCTTCAGATTCAGCCAACAATAAAACTTCATCATTGTCAATGTTTTCTGATATCTTGGATGCCCCAAATATAGTTTCACATGAAACTCCCTCAAGATAAGCTTCTTGAGCTCACTGCAATTCGACTCATAGATCCTGTCTCGAAACCTCACCAAGACATCTGTCGTGAGATGATAGTGTGCATTCTGATCACCTGTACGTGTACTTGTACTTTGTTGTAACTTGTGCATAATATCCATGTATTTGTCATCTTGCTATCCTTCTTGCAAGATCTTTTCCTGTAACTCTATCCAATAGGAGCTTATAACTGCTATATGATTTACCTGTACCTTCCTGCTAAGAGCATCTGCAACCCGATTCTTCTTCCCTTTGATTTATCTAATGTCAAAGTCAAAGTCACTAAGGGTATCCAACCATCTAACTTGCCTGACATTTAGATTTAGCTAGTCAAACAAATACCTCAACCCACTGTGATCATTCATTAATTTAAACCTCCTGCCTAGAAGATAATGTCTCCACATCGTCAATGCATGTATAATCGCTGCTAGTTCAAGATCATGCATTGGATAGTGACGCTCATGCCCATTAAGTTTCTGTCACTCATAACACACTACCTATCCTTCTTGCACGACCAATGCACCAAGTCCCCTCTTGCAAGAATCTTTACACACTACAAACCCCTTGTCTGGACCTGCAATCTTTAGCACTAGTGCATATGTCAACAACTGCTTAAGTTGCTCAAAAATATCTTCACATTCCGCCATCCATCCATTCAAACTTCTTACCTTTTCGCTACAATGATGTGATTGGATATGCAATGCATGAGAAGTTCCTAATGAACCTCCTGTAGTAACCTGCCAATCCCATGAATGATCTCACCTCATCTACATTCTTAGGATCAACTGCCCACTCCATGATGGCCCTTATCTTCTCTAGATCTACTACTATGCCTTCCTTGGAGACAACATTTCCCAAGTGGTGTACCTTAGTCTAAAAGAAGTTGCACTTGCTAATATTAGCATACAACTAATGCTCTCTTAGCAATCTCAACACTGTTGCTAAGTGTTCAACATGTTCTTCCTCATTCTTATAATATACCAGTATGTCATCAATGAATACAATAACAAACTTGTCCAAATAAGGACACAACACACTATTCATCAAACACATGAATGTAGCTTGAGAATTAGTCAAACTGAATGGAACAAGCACAAACTCATAATGCCCATACTAGATCCTGAATACAATCTTGAAGATATCCTCTTCCTTGATACATACTTGATGTTATCTCGATCCCAAGTCGATCTTAGAGAACATTGTTTCTCCCTTTAGCTGATCAAACAAATCATCAATCCCCAATAATGGGTACATGTTCTTAATCATTACCTTGTTCAGTTGTATGTTGTCAATGCACAATCTAAGAGTACCATCTTTCTTATTTATGAACAACACTAGTGTGCCCTAATGTGATACATTGGGTCTAATGTATCCTTTTTCCAACATTTCCTTTAGCTGCAACTTCAACTCTACCAACTTAGTTATGCTCATCCTGTAAGGTGATTTCGATGATGGAATTGCCCCTAACACTAACTCAATAGAAAATTCTACCTCCCTGTGAGGTGGCAACTCTAAAATTTGCTCAGGAAATACATCCCAAAACTGTTGCAAAACTGTGTACCTACTCAACACATTGGCATCCTCAACCTCCTTACCCTTGTCACTGGAAATGTGTACTACAAACATCACACAACCTTTTATGCAACTACACTTAGCCTACATAGCAGTAACCATCCTTACTGATGTAGGCTTCTTCTTTCCCTGCAAGGTCCTCTTTTCCCCACTATCATCCACACAGTCAATGACCTTGTCGAAACAACCCACTTTTTTTCTATGAAGGTATAGCCAATCCATACCCAAAAGCAGACTATAAGATCCCAATGGAAATACATTCAAATGTGTTGTTGTAGGCATACCATTTAACTCAAATGCACAAGCTCTTACCCAATGGTGAACTCGCTTCTTTGTACCAGTAGCCAACTGTACAAACCAAGCTTATGCACACACTTCTTTTCTCAAAAAACACTTATCCACCAAGTCAAGATTAATATAACTATATTTAGATCCAGGATCAGTAAAAATAGAAACAACTTGATCACAAAGCTTACCATCCATCTCAATGATTGATGCCTGATGATCCACCTATATGTTGTCAACAGATGCATAAGTATGAGGAATGCTACGACCAACATCACCAACTGTATGTGCCTCCTGAGCACTGTAGATCTAGGGTCTACCACCACTTTGATACCATGGACAATCCCTCTTACGATGATCCTTACCACATATCCAACACTGCAATGGTTCCCTACCACGGCCTTTAGCTTGCTGCTCTCCATGTCCCTTATTATCTGTATTGAATCTCTTTTAAGGAACTGCACTATCTTTCTCACTTGCATCTTGAGGTCTTCGTCTCTTTGGTGGCCATTTTCCTTTATCTTTGTCATTTCTCTTCAAGTCATGTTTTAGCTCAGCTTTGCGCTTTGATTGATCATAACAACACTCCAACTTTCAGATGGCCTCTTCCAACAACTCAGGCTCATCGAACTCAATCCAGTGTCTGTATGCAACTAGAAACCCACTGATGAATCTCTGAATCTTGGCCTTCTCCTCTCTGAGGTAAGGCACATATCTCAACATCTCCAAAAATCTGCTAGTATACTCCTCTTCTGTCATAGAACCCATATGCAACTCATAAAAATCCTTAAGTTTTTCATCATAATACCTCTCAGACAAGTACTTCTTTTTGAAGAGCCTTTCAAATGCATGCCAAGTCAAATCATCCTCATGTATGTCCTTGACATTCTTCATGTCTTCCCACCAAATATCAGCTTTACCTTTGAGACTAAAAAGTGTTATCCTTGCTTTCATGTTTTATGAGTAATCATGCAATCTAAAGAATTTCCTCATGCCAAGCAACCAAACCTCCACATCTTGCGATGTCTTTATCTCTCCATCAAAGATAGGTGGCTTTGCCTTCTTGAACTCATCCGGCAAGTATCCCTTATCATTCCTCTTGAATGGATGATAATGATGATGATCATGATGTTTATTAGAACCAAAACTAGAGTAATACCTATGTCTGTCACCCCTCCTATCCAGAGTGTCCAACATCTTGCCATCTCTGATAGTGTTAGATCTATTTGACCTATGTCTACTATGAGACTTGCTTCCATATACCCCATTATTTATGTCCTCATGTCCATGGATGATCCGAAGAAGTCCCTGTCGCTACAAATCTGACAAAATCTAAAGTAATATCGCATTCACCTCTGCTTGTTTCTCTTGTGCCTGCATTATTTTGTCATTGTCTACTTTGCAACTCCTTATTTCCTCCTTCAGGCTTCTCAATGTGTCTGCCAAGTCATAATAATTCCCCACACCATGTTTCCCATCTGATGCATAGGAAGATTCTATGTATTTTACCACCTTGCTAGCCATCTAATCTCTTTCTTGCAAGGCATACTATGTCAGCTAAACCAAATCACCATAAACCAATGTACCTTAGCATAACTCAGGGAGGATACCTTGTCTGCAAGATCATCAAATCAACGTGATGCATGTACAACAAAACCATAATAACATATAGACATATATCAATAAGTGCATCAACGCATAACTGTCATACTGTTAGGGTCTAGTCATAAATGCAAGGCCATTTAAACAATGCATGCTATGACCTCATGCATGACAACAACCATTACTTGAGTATACACATTGCCTCATGCAACTATCCACCTACATAAGCAATGCCTAATCAACTACACATATGCATAACCGCATGTAGTCAAGCATAAGCGATCAATTCTTGTAATCAACCTACAAGACTGATGTATGCAATCAAATAACCAAGAATGCAACCCAACGTAAAAGGATGTAATCAAACAACATATAATTGTATAACCTGTCATATACTCACGACAATGCATTCCATAAAACTGACATCATGTTCCTCATGATAACCTTACTACTACCATGATCAATATGATGCAGTGCAATAGGCACAGGGAATGCAAGTGTAAGAGCCACACACACAACTGACATGCATGCATGACCAACACATTCACCAATATCTGTAGCATGAGATATGGCCCAAAGAGAGCATAACCATGCTCTGATACCAATCTGTAACACCCTCTCCTAGGTCTTCCCAAAGTAACCATGCCAACCAGGGTAAACATGAAGAGAGATGCTACTACAATCAGATTCAACCTCCTATGTCACATTAAGGAAGCGGAATCGATAAAACATCACATACAGTCATCCAACATCATCAACAAAACCCTTAGGAGACAAGTCAGTGACTCAGATAGCCTGTTCCTAGGTCCCACTTCTATTCTGCGGCTCTTAGGCCATAGTCGCTATAATTCTATGGGCAAGGGAGTGGCCAACAACCTAAATTCACTCTCACAGGCCTGGCTGCCAGTGACTATGGATTAGAATTGTCAGTTTTGTGCTAGTGACCTCGGGATATAAGCCACTTTTCTATCCCAGAAACCTGGCCTCTGCCCAGAACTTGTTGTAACTTCTAGAATTCATTAAAAACATAATACAAATGTTGATCAATCAAAAATCACCCTTAAGACTAGGCCTGAGCATCCCCAACTAGCACTGACATTCTGTCAAACACTTGGCATCAATGCAACCTACAGGTCTATGATACAAGACAGAGTATAAATGACTTAAACAACTTATGAAACATAACCAAAAGGATCA
Source organism: Pinus taeda (assembly GCA_000404065.3). Lineage (NCBI taxonomy): Eukaryota > Viridiplantae > Streptophyta > Pinopsida > Pinales > Pinaceae > Pinus > Pinus taeda. The sequence goes on from APFE030677284.1 coordinate 188,795, forward strand.
CCTCCTTCTGCATTGAATTAGTACATCATCAATTAGGTCTTGAAACCATCCATTTAACAGTTACAAGTAAATATATGAAATGACTATGACATAACCAGTCATTCAACCATGCTTATAACCAACATAAAATCGTATAAATATCAAAGATATGACAACCATTAAATCCACATATAAATCAGTGCAAAAGTAAGAGAACTTAGCTTTTATTAATCATAGGAAAATCCAACCAGGTTCGGGACTTCCACATACCACCCGACCATAGGCATGGCTGAACCAAATCTCTCTTTCATCCAGTCACCCTCGTGCCATATTCCAAGCATGAATGTGGGACCTCATAGAACAACCAATCCAAGAACAACCAAGGGAATCCAGAGGTTAAACCACCTCCACCCTCATCAAACCATGATCACACCAAAACTAGTGCTCCAATCACAACCAAGAAGAACTTGAAATTCCATCCAGAATCCATCACTATCCTTGAGGAATTTTCAGTCTCCTTGTCTCTCAGGATTTACCGCAATCCAAACACATATCACTAGGCCCTAAACCGAGACTGCTCCCTCAATATTTACTATGTATCCTGCCAAAACTGGTCAAGGGATTCCTAGGCCTTTGGGAATTAACCTTGAGACCACCTCTGCCCCAGATTTTCAACTCCATCTAACAATTCCAAAGCTCAAAATCGAGATCAACATCCCAACACACCATGGCATCTGGAAAAAGGCTATACTAGGCTTAAATCCAATGTCATAACCTGGAAAAACCATGCCACTGACAACAAGAGAACCATACACCAACATTCAAAGCCATGCATGTCCAAACCAGCTAGGAAATCACACATGCAAAAGGTTACCTGCAAGTATTCCTGCTGAATCTGCTTGATCATGCTTTCCTTTCCTTGATCCTTGCTTGCTTTTCGTTCCTTTGTTTTCTTTTCCTTTCCTTGCTCCAAACTACAGTGCTCCAATAAAACTCTAAGTGACCAAGAGAGTGAGAGAGAGATAGAATAATGAGAGTGCTCCAAACATGAACTAAAAAAATCCATGAACTAATCCTCAAAAGCCTTCTTATGAATGAGGCCTCTATTTTCTTCATTTTCCATTATTTTCCTTCATTTTCCTCCTCACATGCAACCTATGACCTTTCACCTTACTTTTCTCCTAATTTCCTTTATTTTCATAAATAAATGTGCCAAAAATGCCTTTTTCCTTTTAATGCCTTTTCCTTAGCCTTTTCCAATTTCCTCAGCCAAAACACACATCCAGTGATGCCCACTAGGATATATTTGCCCAAAATTAATCTTGGAATACATGTCCCTTACCCATGGCCTTATTTTTCCTTTATTAACTTTTATTACATGAACTTTACACCAGGGTTGTTATAGAGAATATCTAGCACCCTTTGCACTGATTTACAAAAATATGGCCATCCTTGGAGAAGAGGGATTCAATGCCCTTCCCAAGCACTGACTCACTCTTTGTTATTATTTATTTGCAGGAGCCATTGTAATTACTTTGATAAGAGACAGTGTACCCAAAAAAGTGTCTCCATATATTCCCTTGTGAATGGCTATGGTTATACCTTTTTACCTTGGAGGTTAATTTTCCATCAATATGTGTGTGGGGCCATTGTGTTTGTTTGGTAGAAGATGAACCGGAAAAATGTTGATGTAATGGTTCCTGCAATGGCTTCAAGCCTCATATGTGGAGATGGCATATGGACTCTTCCTTCTTCAATTCTAGCTCTGGCTAAAGTCAATCCTCCCATATGCATGAAATTCTTATCTAGAAGCATGAACACTAAAGTGGATGCCTTTATTAACAAGGATTGATCCAAAGATACCAAAATCACATATTTTTTATTCACGTTGTGTGTTATATGCATATATAAATACTTGTTAGCAAGGCTTATTCACCACATATGACAACTTCTCCAAGATTTTCATTATGTGATCCTTGTCTACACCATGAGATCCGGTAATTAGACAATTGCCTTTTTAGAAAATTAGGGATGCTCACATCCAGGATGATGGTTGGAAGTTGCCTAGCCCATGGCCATAGTGGGTGAATACCTTTAGAATCTAACTAGTATAGTCGATCAATATGCAACAACAAATAAGGAAACCTTCTTAAAGGATGGAATCTTGATGGAGTTGATTGGATGGCAAAGGGCTCTAGCAAGATCCGTGCCAAGCCATAACTCGAGATGACATAAGTAATTGAATGATGGGGGTGGGTGGCCACCACCGCACATGCAAATCCATGTGCATTAATAATAACTAGTTTTTGAGTTAAGGCGGTATTAATCACAACATGGAGAGAGGGTAGAAGGTTAGAAGTTTGAAGGAAACTTTCTATTGTTTGGATGATATTCCTACTTATCAATTACTTTTTAGACAATAAGGTGAATGGAAGGAGTGGAACTTTTAGGAGGATGCCATCCTGACAAATAGACTCTGGGTCACAGCGAGAATGTGGTTTTATCCCATCAGCTCCCATATCTAATTCGGATCCAGAAATGTATACACGTTGGATATGCATGCAAGGAAGTGGGTACGTTACTCCCATCTCTTCTGCAAACAATGTTGATCGTTCGATGCATGGGGTACTTCAGATGTTGGATTGTAGTTTTGGTCTTTTTTTGAATTCTATGTACCATTTCTTTATATGACTCATATCTTGGTGTAGTGCTTATCTATGTTTCCCACTGCAATTTCCAGTTTTTGCTAACTCTACGGGGTCTATTGATGCAGGAGCATGAGATTTGGAGGGAAGAATCTTCAAACTTATTCCAAAAAATACAAACAAACAAAAAATCTACAAGCAAAGGAGTGGGATCCTTTAGCCATCAATTTCTATGTTCTTCTAGTTTAGCATAGAGATAGAATCTAGTAATAAATCATGATGTAATAAATGTTAAATAGTTAAGCCATGGTGGAGGTTCTCGAGGAGAATACCTCGCTGAACAGATTGGGTTAGTTAGCATAGTGGAGGTTCTTGAGGAGGATGTCTCGCAGAACTGATAGTTGTATTAAATTAAGCCTTTGTTTAGGATTTGGTTGTTAACACGAACCAATATATATGTAATTTGGATGTTGTTGTAAGGGAATTTTGATCAAAAGTGTTTATTCTGCATTGCTGAAGGAAGGAGTAGATATCTTTGTGAATTGGTCGATCTCGGAGAATTTGTGCTCTCCAAAACCCTTTTTATGCATCTGAACGTTTGTTTGCTTGTAAATATGGTATTATGTGTGTATTCAACTTTGTTTTTCTTCTGAGCCTTTATAATAGTGATTTGGCCTTGTTTTCTAACTAACACTTCGATTGAAGCCTGTTGGAGTGGTTTTCCTTTATATCGGCATGCCCTGTTTCCCTTATATGTGTTGTTGAGTTCGGTAGGCGGAAACTCTGGTTTACATTGAAAAACTGTGAAAACCCTTAGCCAGAATTGAGTTCTAGACTTGAAATCTTATTAAACGAGGCCAATAATCATATCGAGTCCGCAAGTGTTATCACATCGCAGTGTTGGAGCGAAGAGGGACTGACTCTTTAAAGTGTTGAAGTACGAAGTTGTGATATTTGGACCCGAAACCTTATAAGGGTGGTTTTATAACCTATCGAGTCTGCGATAGTTATCACACCACAAGCTTGATAGAAACCGCGGCGGATTTTGGGCGGTTGAAAGACCGTAAGCGGTTTTGAAGCCCTCGGTTCCGATTCCATACAGAGTATGCCACATAGCGGAAAGGGAACGAGTTAAACCGCTTATCAGGCGGGTTTAGGGTGCGCAATTTAGCCACCCGATATTTGTTTAGACTGTTATATCTGGAGCTACAAGATCAACGGTTGATAGTGGTGGAGCTGGTTTGGAAATCGGGAAGTGTGCTGTCCATTGGATTTTGGGTAAAATCAATGGTACAGAAGCGAAGCCGACGGAAATTATAAGCGCAGTTATATAAAATTTGGGATTCGGCCTTTTGGGTTAGTGCATTGTTTCCATGTGATTTTATGTAGTTCCTAAAAAGGTTATGGTCCGAGTTATAAAGCGGAATTAGTTAAGTTGTATGGTCAGGGTTCTTAAAGACTAAGACATGGTTAAACCTGTCGATAGTGTATTACGTGATTCCTTCAGAACTACAGCTCCGATAGTGAGAAAAGGGCCTCTATTGTGAAAATTTCTCCCAATAACAAGGGTTAGACGATTAATGGAAAAGGACTAGTGATAGTGACAAAAAAGAGGGAAATTTATAAACAATCAGTCTAGAAATAGATGACTGATACTCTGGTGGAGGTAGAAGAGGAGATTCAACCGGAATTAGAAGAAATTGTTTCAGGGTTTTAACATTTGTCAATATCACCTGCACCTAGGCCACCATTAGTGGTATCAGAGCTAGGTTTTGACACTGAATTGAATCTCATAAGAAAGAGAAGGAGACCTAATATGGCTTTTAGAGTTGGAAGAGGACGAGGACATGGTGGAAGAGGTTGGCCAATTGCAAATGCTAAAGTGATGGAAGTTGTGCAACAGATGCATGCTAGAATGGAAGCATTAACAACAGGGAGAAATATAAATGATGGAGATGTTAGTGAGCTTGAGGTTGAAGCTGAAGGAGAGGAGGAAACTGTAGTAGTTACTCTTGAGATGAGATTCTTCCAGTCAGTGTTCAGATCCATAGCTAGGCCAAAGACTAAGGTTTCAATATATGAAGGAGGACTGAATCCAAAAGAATTGATAGATTGGATTAATGGCATGGAGAAATTCTTTGACTATGAAGAAACAGAAGATGAGAAGAAAGTAAATTTTATTGTCACCAAGCTAAAAGGACATGCAACACTTTGGTGGGATGGAGTGCAAGGAGAAAGAAAGAGCCTTGGCAAGCAGCCAATTAGAAATTGGAACCGGATGGTAGCAAAGCTAAGAGGTAAGTTTCTACCAAGTAATTATCAGCAAACCTTGTTCATACAAATGCAAAATCTTAGATAGAGGACTGGTGGGAAACCTACTGCGAGCAGAAGGATGAAAGTACAGGCTCACTATTTTCAGCCACACCCACTTGGAATGACTTCCGGGATGCCATCAAGGAGCAGTACTACCCTATCAAAAGCTATGAGGACAATACATCAAATGGACACATTGCGGCAGGGACGGAACCAAAATGGCTGGAGTTCACAAACATTTTTCATACCCCTTTTACATAGTTGGGTAACAAAGATTCTAAAGCTGCATCTGGTACTCAAATACCGTGGCTGCCTACACCGATACATCCAGGAAGAGATGGAGTTCTTGAACATCTCCTCACTCGGCACAGCATACCGATACGCTGTCAAAATCGAGAAAAAGTTCAAACAGAAGAAGCAAGACTTTCGATCTGCAAATCTGAAGCCCAAAGGACAAAGCCAAGGCGGGGTGACCCAAGAAAACCCGTCGAAGCCGCAAGAAAAGAACAACACCACAAAGCAGAAGAAGGACATAGGAAAGTGGTGTGAGTTCCACAAGAGTCCCACTCATAACACAAGTGAGTGTCGAACCAAGCAGTCACTGGTGGCCGAGTTGAAGGCTTCCGAATCAGATGCATGTTCTGACCCTGAGCCAGGACTCGACAAGGCGAATGGCAAAGGGAAGAAGATCATTAATGCAGGTCCCAGCACCACTGCTGCCATCGCCAAGATCCAGAAGAATGAGCTCGAAAATCCAGAGGAAGGGGAGCGTCTTTTCCACTCACAGATGTGGGTGAAGGGTTCGCCACAACAATTCATTGTCGACAGTGGTAGCCAAAAGAACCTCATTTCAGCAGAGGTCGTGAAGCGGTTGGGCCTACTGACTACACCACACCCACAGTCGTACAATATTGGGTGGCTTCATGAAGGACGAGATCTCAAAGTTCGCCAGCAGCGCCACCTTCCCTACAACATGAAACCCTTTACAGATGAGGTATTGTGTGATGTTACACCTCTGGATGTTTGTGATGTACTATTAGGCCAGCCATACTTGTGGAGGCAACATGCTGTTTATGAGTCAAGGCCTCATGCTGTCATTATTTATTTGGATAATTATACAAGATACCGGAGGTAGCCCCACCTACCGCCACCTCTTTGATTACTGCCAAGAAAGGCAGCAAGCTCATCTCCCAGATCAGGAAATTCATATGTCTGGTTCACTCCCAAAGTAAGGGGAAGATCGTTGCTACTTCCATGACCCCCGTGAAGGGTTCCTCCACACAACAATAGCAGCAAAGGGATATGGTCACGACAGAACACGGGAACAACTTCTCCTCACCCAAAGGGGTACCACACAAGTTTCAGGTGGGCGACAAAGTTTGGTTGCATCTGCAGAGAGCGCCTTACCAGAACCCATCAGAAACTCAGACCTCTCAAACATGGTCCTTACACCACTACTGAGGCTATGGGAAAAAATTCTTTGAAGCACAGCATTCCTCCATTCCTTCGCTTGCACCGAGTGTTCAATGTGGACCATCGTTGACCATAATTCCCACCATTACTAGACACATCAGAGATTGCAGGACAAGTTCAGCAGATGGAGGAAATCAACACAATGGGGACCATTGCTTCCTAAGGGGGGAGGAATGATCAAGGTGGATGTTGGTGGCCACCCACCTAGCCCATTTGGACCCCCATAACTGTCTCTTTCAGCATTCTCAGTTTCCTTAATTGTAGCACAACTTACTATTTTTAGCAGTTTTTCGAGTCCATGGACCGATGTTTCCCTTCCCAAAGTGGTAGTGCTTGGATAGATCTTTCTAATGAGCTATTGTACACGTCAAACGGATATCGTATGCCAAAGTTACGACCCTGGGAAACTGATGTACCAATTTACCCAAACGGGGCCCACAATTTGGCGTTTCATATTCTAGGGTTAGGTTTTGGGATGTGAAGGGTTTTACATTGTTTCTCAACAATAAATATGCCTTCAAGCCTCATTGTAACACAATTCAAAATAGTTCAAAGGCATGTAGCCACCACATCTCTTCTCAGAGATAAGCTACCATTGCCCTAGCTGGTTTATTTCCATTTCTAGTTGTAAGCATATTTCAGTATTTTCCATTAATGAAATGAAGTACTATTTCCGCTGCATCTTTGTGTATATGGTTATCTCTGTAATTTGTTGTGTTCCTTTTTAAATCCGGATCAGTGGTATCAGAGCGATCGGCTTTTTCTCTGCTTTTCTTTGCATGTCCTCAACGAGGTCAGGATATAAGGAGTTAGGGCTTGAATTGGTCGAACATTTACAAGACCAGCCTCGCAAATCCTGACGGCCTCCCATGGCGAATGGGAAGAAAGACGAGGGAGAAGGAGATCCTATCAAAATCTTGCTCGAAGAAGCCCTCGAGCGACAACGGAACGCGATGATGGACAGCTTTGCCCATATCCTTCAGCGGCTACCCAAAAGTGACGCATCAGCTTCCATCGACTACTCTGGAAACACCACGCCCTTTAAGGTACAAGTTAATTTTGAAATCCCCATATTCGAGGGTCAGATAGATGCAGATGTCGTAGATAAATTGTTAAATCTGCTAGAGGGTTATTTTTCTATTCATGAATTTTCGAGTCGGGAAAAGATTGTTTTCGCTCTTCTCAAAGCAGCCCCCCACGTCAAGGACTGGTGGGAAACCTACTGTGAGCAGAAGGATGAAAGTATAGGCTCACTATTTTCAGTCGCACCCACTTGGAATGACTTTCGGGATGCCATCAAGGAGCAGTACTACCCTGTCAAAAGCTATGAGTATAAATACATCAAATGGACCACACTGCAGCAGGGACGAGACCAAGATGTGCTAGAGTTCACAAACATTTTTCATACCCTTCGCACACAGTTGGGTATCAAAGATTATGAACTGCATCTGGTACTCAAATACCACGGCTGCCTACACCAATACATCCAGGAAGAGATGGAGTTCTTGAACATCTCCTCACTCGGCACAGCATACCTATTCACTGTCAAAATCGAGCAAAAGTTCAAACAGAAGAAGTGAGACTTTGGATCTGCAAATCCGAAGCCCAAAGGACAAAGCCAAGGCGGGTTGACCCAAGACAACCCGTCGAAGCCGCAAGAAAAGAACAACACCACAAAGTCGAAGAAGGACACAGGGAAGTGGTGTGAGTTCCACAAGAGTCCCACTCATAACACAAGTGAGTGTCTAACCAAGCAGTCTTTGGTGGCTGAGTTGAAGGCTTCCGAATCAGATGCATGTTCCGACCCTGAGCCAAAACTCGACAAGGGGAATGGCAAAGGGAAGTAGATCATTGATTTGGATCCCAGCACCATTGTTGCCACTACCAAGATCCAGAAGAATGAGCCCGAAAATCCAGAGGAAGGGGAGCGTCTTTTCCACTCACAGATGTGGGTGAAGGGTTCGCCACAACAATTCATTGTCGACAGTGGTAGCCAAAAGAACCTCATTTCAGCAGAGGTCGTGAAGCGGTTGGGCCTACCAACTACACCACACCCATAGCTGTACAATATCGGGTGGCTTCATGAAGGATGAGATCTCAAAGTTTGCCAGTAGTGTCGCCTTCCCTACAGCATCAAACCCTTCATAGATGAGGTATTGTGTGATGTTACACCTGTGGATGTTTGTGATGTACTACTAGGCCAGCCATACTTGTGGAGGCGACATGCTATGTATGAGTCAAGGCCTTGTGCTGTCATTATTTCTTTGGATAATTCATTATACAGGATACTGGAGGTAGCCCACCTACAGCCACCTCTTTGATTACTGCCAAGAAAGGCAGCAAGCTCATCTCCCAGACCAAGAAATTCATCTGTCTGGTTCACTCCCAAAGTAAGGGGAAGATCGTTGCTACTTCCATGACCCCCGTGAAGGGTTCCTCCACACAGCAATAGCAGCAAAGGGATACAGTCATGACAGAACACAAGAACAACTTCTCCTCACCCAAAGGGGTACCACACAAGTTTCAGGTGGGCGACAAAGTTTGGTTGCATCTGCAGAGAGAACGCCTTACCAGAACCCATCAGAAACTCAAACCACTCAAACATGGTCCTTGCACTAGTACCGAGGCTACGGGAAACAATTCTTTGAAGCACAACATTCCTCCATTCCTTCGCTTGCACCGAGTGTTCAATGTGGACCATCGTCGACCATGCTTCCCACCATTACTGGACACATCAGAGATTGCAGGACAAGTTCAGCAGATGGAGGAACTCAACGCAATGAGGACCATTGCTTCCTAAGGAGGGAGGAATGATCAAGGTGGATGTTGGTGGCCACCCACCTAGCCCATTTGGACCCCCACAACTATCTCTTTCAGCATTTTTAGTTTCCTTAATTGTAGCACAACTTACTATTTTTAGCAGTTTTTCGGTTCCTAAACTTCCGGAGCCATTTTGAGGCCCGAAACGACGTTTTTTTTGGAAAGCTAGGGGTAACATGGGTCCATGGACCGATGTTTCCGTTTCCAAACTGGTAGTGCTCGGATAGATCTTTCTAACGAGCTATTGTACACGTCAAACGGAGATCGTATGCCAAAGTTACGACCCTGGGAAGTTGATGTACCAATTTACCCAAATGGGGCCCACAATTTGGCGTTTCTCATCTTTTAGGGTTTAGGTTTTGGGATGTGAAGGGTTTTACATTGTTTCTCAACAATAAATAGGCCTTCGAGCCTCATTGTAACACAGTTCAAAGGTATGTAGCCACCACATCTCTTCTCAAAGATAAGCTACCATTGCCCTAGCTGGTTTATTTCCATTTTTGGTTGTAAGCATATTTCAGTATTTTCCATTAATAAAATGAAGTATTATTTCCATTGCATCTTTGTGTATATGGTTATCTTTGTAATTTGTTGCGTTCCTGTTTAAATCTGGATCACCAAGTTAGCGCGTGATCCTGCAAAGTGGTAACCAATTGTTCCTTCTTTATATTATCATCAGTGATTTGTTGCATTGTACATACAAAGTTCACAACAAACCAGAAATGCTCTAGATCTTCACTTCCTATGCCCTTGAAGATCGACATCTTCATTGTGTTCACAATATTGAATGGTGGAGGTGTGGGTGAAAGTGTATGCGGTGGAGGTGGAGGTGGAGGTGAAGTGGATGGATGATTTTTTCTAGGAATTTCATGAGTGATTAGTTGAACAGTGCTTTGCGATGTAGTTTGTCCCGCCCCTTCATCGTGGCTCGAAGGAGGTCCAATCAATGGACTATACTCTAGCCTTGATCCTTCATGATTTCAAAAGAATATTCCACTTTGTGTAGCTCCGAACATCAAGGTAATGGCATTACCCTTTTTTCACATAATAGCATTTTAATCCAAGTATTCAATGATCTCAAATATTTACCTTGCAGTCCTTTGAAGGATATTCGTTATCGCTGACTAAGGTATCAACTACAAATTCTATAACAAATCCTCCCAGACCTCGATCGAGCCAATGATCAACAGCCCGCGTGATCTTGTTTTCAGAGGCTTCTAGTCGTCGCACTAATTCTGGAGTCCACACTATGGGACTATCGAGCTTCCACCTTCCTTGATTGTCTGTCAATTTAGCTAACCACTCGTACAGTTCAATTAGGAAGGTACAGAAGAAGATTTTGTTTATCTCTGTATACAGATATATTTTCAACCGCTCTTCCTTTGACATGCATGGATTCATGTTTTCTTATGTCGTGAACTCATGAATCTTCCGATCCAACCACTTTTCAATTTCTTTATTGGTCGAGTTCCAATGATGCAAAATCACACATCTCTTTAAGTTGATCCCGGTCCTAGCAACGGAACCATTTTGCTGGCTTAGGGGGTCCTGACGTAGGTCCGGCGTTAGTTGTGCCAACCAACAAAACTCTACACTACTATCCCTTTTGGCAACAACGCGCATAGCACAGGCTGCAGTCTCACCCAAAGCACTATGGGGGGATGCAAGAACCAAGTTTCTGCATCCAGTGACTAGTGTGATGTCTTCCATCGCCTTGGATCTGACTTTGTGCATATCGATAAACTTCTAGGGCTCGTCACTGCAACTCAATTAAAGTGGCCTTCAGACCTTCGCGAAGGCCCACGATCACTCCTTGTGGACCCTTAACAGTCAATTTACCTACTTACGTGGATCAAAAGGTAACCCTAGATTGGAATTCGCGTAGATCTACTTTATTCGTCAGAAAACATAAGAGAAATGATCTGAAGCTTTGCGGAAGTGGCTAAGCATTCACTTCATACATTATTAAGATAGATTCAAGACATTCTCATAAAATTTAATCATTATTTCATAAAACATGTCATTCATCGGCAACATATAACATAAACATATACAAATGGAAATATTCAGCAATTCTCTAGAAAATTGTCTTTATTGATCTTCAGTCCACTGATTACAGACTCAAACTACCTTGCGCACACAACTGCAGGGGTCCGTGCACTCAGTTGCAGACTCTACTCAGGCCTCCACACACTTAGTTGTGGAGCCTTCTATTCTCTACCTAAGCACAGGAAGCAGAGCCTTCCTACCTTAGCTCCTATCCCAAACTCTTCAATGAACCTAGTTCTCTATCAATACTTACTTCTGTCCTCCTTAGACTAGCTATGACTCAACTATTTATACTATTTCTTTATACAATGCCATGGTCCGCGGACCATGGGAGAATCCAAAAGCCGACCAAAAACAAGGGGCTAAGGCCCCTTTAATTCTATCTAACTGCATGCTCTGCATCCACATTTCGCGGAGACTTTACATCTTTTACAAAATTTGTTACAAAAAATGATTAATTAATTCCATTCTACCCCTGGGGACCCCATCCCAACAATTCAAATTTCAACAAATTCAGCACCAGGTCGAAGTGCTCATCACCCTAATTCCAACGGTGTGAACGACACTAGAATCTGAGCTCAGATGGAAGAGATAGGGCCATTCAAAGATCAGGGTTGACTTGTCTAAGTGGTAGGGTTAATGGACATACAAATTGCAATGGCAACAGTCACCGGAAGCCGACCACCAGGCGAGCGAAATTATGGCCTACTCGATTTGCCCAATGATGCTTATTTTCCAAAAATTTTAAAATGTTCATCTTATTTTGAAAATAACAAAAAAATAATTAAATGGGGGGCGGTTCACCCACACCCCTCCTCCTAGTCCCATGTGTCAAAAAACAAACGAAGGTGACGGGGCTCAAACCCGCCAGGCCAGTTCGGTAAGCCCACCTCTCGGGCACCTCCACACAATGAAATACCCTAAATAATATAGAGATATAACCACACAAAATGATTTACAAATTTGGGGGTCGGCGAGGTTGGAACCCCCAATCTCCCCACCTATAGTTCTCCATCCTAACCGAAGTGCTAAGCGGGGCGCTCTTCTAAATTTCGCCCACCAAAATTATATTAAACCCGATGTTATTTGACCATGAGGGGGAGGAGTCGGTGCAAAAACTGAAAATATTAATGTTTTATTGCAGGGAAGAAGAACCATGATTTGCAGGCCAAAGGCGAAACCATGACGGCACGCATTCTGAAACAAAGAATCGTTTGCAGAGAATATTCCTTGATGCGTGAAAGATTCCATGGGGAGGTAAATTTTCATTTTGTCATAATGATATGAATTTTACAGTCATTTTAATTGGAATTTCATAGGGAATGTGATGGCGAAATTGGAATCACCATCTGAGTAGCAAATTTGCAAATTCCCAGCAGAGCAAAATCTTTGAAGAATCTTGAGGGAATCTTCCAGATTCCTTGAATGATGAAATTTTCCAAAGTCAAAATGCAGCGAACTTTATACTCAAAAGTCTCAGAATCTCACAAGGATCATGATGGAGAGATAAGATTTGTGATCTGAGTTGCAAATCTCCAATCAGCCCAGAGAATAGAACCTTTGGAGAACCACGGTGAATCTAAAATATTCCACCAGGCCCAGAATTTGACAGTGTTGGAATTCGACAAATGGATAGTTGATTCTACACCTCTCAATGACAGAAATTTAGTGGTGCAGTTAGTTTTTGTAGCTGAGCCTTCCATTTTTTGTCCAAATTCAGAGGTGAAGGTACATGAATCAATCATGTCATGTTTTCCTTCATAATTGTTGAGATGATATATTATGTTTTGAGATCCCTGTTTGATGTTATGTTGTGGGATCGCTTTTACCACATTATGTGAGATGTATTTATATTTTCATGCTATGTATTGTTGTTGAGATCCCTATGTAACTATGTTGAAGGGATACTCATTACCACATTGTGTGAGATCATGATAAGTTGTCATGTTGAGAGGAAGCCTTCCCGAGTGAGAATTATTGTAAGCAGAATGTCTCGTGGAGAGACAAGCCACTTTTGTTTAAGGGTGTATGTCCTTTCTCTGACAAAGATTCTTCCATGTACATCATCATCATTTATAGCAGTATATGAAGCGGCCTCCACCATCTTGACACCAGGCTCGAAGACATAGTCCACACTGGACGAACTCTGTTAACACTCGTGTTTTAATTTGTTGATCATTGTCATGTTTCCTCTTGTTTAAGCATGCACATATGTTCTTCTATGCTCTTTAAAATGAAATTCTAACAACATTACAGAAGTAAAAGATCTTGGATAAATCTGGTAGCTGAAGGAACCTGGATCAAGTTTGGTATGAGAGTGGTCTTCTCACTTATATGAATTGCGAGCGTGAACAATTGAACGTGCAGCAATGGAAGATGAAAAAGAAATGTATGAGACCTTTCTAAGGATGTCTAAAATGGTGAAAATAATGTATGAATCTTATGAGGAATGGGAGAAAGAAAGAGTAGAGAATGATGCTCCATCCACACCTTCCAATGTACATTCATCATCTTCATTGTCTTCTCATCATTCGGATGAGGAGATCAACTAGAGCCTTCCAGCAGATAACATTGAATTGAAGATGCTTCTACGAGAAGAGAAAGAGGAGAAGCATCAATTGCATCTTTAGTTGCAAGCTGCAGAGGCAACCTTGGAAGAATTGAAGCAAAACGGTCAAAGGCTTCAAGCAAAGGATCTTGAATTAAGGAGGCTTCTACAAGAATAGAAAGAGGAGAAGCAGAGACTGCAGCTTCAACCACAAGCCATGAAAAATACCTTGGAGGAGTTGAGGCACGACAAAGGCTTAGAAAAGTCCTCATCACCTATTTCGAAATCGACATCTGAGGTAAATAGTTGTGATCATTCTTTAGTTTCATCTTCACATGATATTATTTATTTTGGAAATGTGGAGATACCCATTACAATAACTGGCATGAGACTCCTTACCAAGATGGGGTACAAAGGAGGAGGACTTGGTGTTAATGTCCAAGGCATGATTCAGCCATTGGAGGTTGTGCAGAGACCTCGATTAGCAGGCTTGGGATACACCGAAGGAGAATGAGGGGAACACATCACCATCATCTCGTGGAAGTGCCCATTGCAGGGAAAGAGATGAGGCAAGCTCTCATCGCCATAATTTCTCCAGAGACAGAGAGGAAAGGTATAATCATGTTGTTAATGATGAACGTAATTCATGGCATCGAAAAACATGTAGTTTTTGTGGTTTGCATAACCATGTGTTTGTTGAGTGTTGGAAGAGAATGGCAGCATGAAAGAGGATGAGGCGTGAAAGGCCTTCTCCATAATAGGGAAAGAAGAAGGTTAAGAAGATATGGAGGAAGAAGATTTATTGCAATCATTCCAACTGAGGTGGTCATCAAAGAGCCTCATGTTGGAGGCTCCATCTAGAGCAGCGCCTTAGAGACAAATCACCCGTGCATGAACTAGTTGAAAAAGTTGTTTGATAAGAGAATCTGCCACAAGGAGATGATCCATTCACTTTTATTAGTGAGAGATGGTTCTTCTAGATGTGTTAGATTGTCATGGTCATATTTTTGTAAATAATTTGTTGCAATTTACATTGTAAAAGTGATGATGTGTTTTCCATCACTTGTTGAAGAAACAATGATGTTTTGGCCTTATATTGATAGCTAGGGTATTGATTTCCATTTTGATGTAAACTTGACCACAAAGTATGTGTTATAAACTTATGGAAAGTAAGGCATTCTTGGGTCATAGTTGGTCATTTAAATAAGCATGTAATTTGCAAGAGAATGTACTACAGGTTTGCAAAAGATGTAGGTGTTGGCTCATCGCTTATGGCTCTTAAGAACAAAGGTGATGGAGAAGGAAGGGTGACCTATCAGGACACTTGTGGTGTAGACGATGTAGAAAGTTGTAGATTATTTTCATGCTCTTATAGGACCAAAATCTCCTCAGTGGGGAGGATTGATCCAGGTGGCTCTAGACACATGCAGAATTCCAAGAGGGCTCAGAAATGGTCAAAATTCAAAGTGTTCAAATTTCAACAAACTCAGCACCAGATTGAAGTGCTCATCACCTTGATTCCAACGGTGTGATTGGAACTTGAATCTGACCTCGTATGGAGGATATAGGGCTAGTCAAAGTTCAGGATTGACTTCACCAAGTGGCAGGGTTAATGGACCTACAAATTGCACCAGTAGAATTCACCGGAATACGGCCACCGTGCAGGCGAAATTATGGCCTACTTAGTTTTCCCAATGATGCTTATTTTCTAGCGATTTTAAAATGTTCATATTATTTTAAAAATAACAAAAAACTAATTAAATGGGGGGCGGGCCATAACCCCCACCATCCCCGTCGTGCCAGTCAAACTATATAACAAAAATAGGTGTTTTGCGAGCCACCCACACCCCTCCTCCTGGTCCCATGTGTCAAAAAACAAATGAAGGTGACAGGGCTCGAACCTACTCGGCCGGTTCGATTGGCCCACCTCCTGGGCACCTCCACACAATGCAATACCCTAAATAATACGCAGTTATAACCGCACAAAATTATTTACCAAGTTGGGGGTCAACGGGGTTGGAACCCCCGACTTCCCCACCTATAGTGCTCCGCCCTAACTGAAGTTCCAAGAGGGGCACTCTTGTAAATTTTGCCCACCAAAATTATATTAAACCTGGCCTTATTCGACCGTGAAGAGGGAGGAGCCAACGTGAAAACTGAAAATATTAATATTTTATTGCAGGGCAGCGGAACCATGATTTGTAGGCCAAAGGCGGAACCATGATGGCACACATTCCGAGACAAAGAATCTTTTGCAGAGAATATTCCTTTATGCCTGAAAGATTCTATGGGGAGGTAAATTTTCATTTTGTTAGAATGATATGAAGTTTACAGTCATTTTAATCGAAATTTCGCAGGGAACGTGATGGTGAAATTGGAATCACCATCTGAGCAGTAGATTTTCAGATTCCCAGTAGAGAAGAATCTTTGAAGAATCTTGAGGGAATCTTCCAAATTCCTTGCAGGCTGAAATTTGCCAAAGTCAGAATGCACCCAATGTTATACTCAAAAGTCTCAGAATCTCGCAAGGATCATGATGGTGAGATCATATCTGTGATCTAAGTTGCAGATCTCTAGTCAGCCTAATGAACAGAATCTTTGGAGAATCACAGGGAATCTAAACGATTCCTCCAGGGCTAGATTTTGACGGTGTCGGAATTCAACAAATGGATAGTCAATTTTACATTAGGGGATTTTTGAGGTCTAAAATGGGCCTCCTAAGGAAATTATAAAATAATAGTGGAAATAATAAAATAAGATTAGATTACATCATCATATTTTAGAGGAAAAAGAAAAATCAACTCGTATTTTCAACTTATCTCCCTATGGTTTTACTCAAATTACAAGAGAAAACACTCGTTGGATGCATAATTTGATTCCTCGTCCAAGGAGTACCCATGTTTCATACTTTTGATGGACCCTGCTACACAAAAAATGAGACATATATGAAAAATGTGGTTGCAATCATGTTTTTTCATGTATTTCTCATTTTTTGTGTAGCAGGGTCAATCGAAAGTATGCAGCATGGGTACTCCTTGGATGAGGAATTAAATTTTGCATCCAATGAGTACTCTCGCTTGAAATTTGAGTAAAACATTAGGGAGATAAGTTGAAGATACGAGTTGAAAAGTAGTTTTATTATTTTATTATTTTTTAATCTTTTTACTTTTTTACTCCAAAAATTATGAATCATACCCCATGGTTGAAATCGTCATCTTGAATCGTATTGGTTCTTATAAAGTTTATTTTGGTTTTACATTTTTCTTAGGAGGCCCATTTTAGACCTCAAAAATCCCCTAATGCACCTCTCAACAACAGAAATTTGGTGGTGTAGTCATTTTTTGCAGCTAAGCCTTCCATTTTTCGCCAACTTCAGAGGTGAAGGTACATGAATCAGTCATGTCATGTTTTCCTTCATAATTGTTGAGATGATGTATTATGTTTTGAGATCCATGTTTGATGTTATGTTTTGGGATCGCTTTTGCCACATTATGTGAGATGTATTTAGCTTGTCATGCTATGTATTGTTGTTGAGATCCCTGTGTAACTATGTTGAAAGGATACTCATTGCCACATTGTGTAGGATCATGTTAAGTTGTCATGCTGAGAGGAAGCCTTCTTGAGTGAGAATTCCTGCAAGCGAAATGTCTCGTGGAAAGACAAGCCACTCTTGTTTGAGGGTGTATGTCCTTCCTATGACAAAGAGTCTTCCATGTAAATCATCATCATTTATAGCAGTATATGAAGCTCTTTTTAGTTTATATATGTTTAGAAAAAAAAAAAAAAAAAAAAAATAGGAAAGACAAAATAAAAACATTTTTATATTAAATGATTTACGTATGAGGGTGGATTAAACTTCCTTAATCAAATTTTAATGTAGCATTAAGTGTAAATCAAGTGGGCCTAGTCAGCAACACAAAATGTCAAAGCATAAATGTCGATCATATTTTTTAGCACGATAAGAGATGGCAATGGGGCTCGTAGGATGGAGCAAACCTGACGGCACTATAGGCCCGACAGTTAGCTCTCCCATTCCCACTGTAAATAATTTTCAACATCACTTCTATCCATAGATCGACGAATGATAATGGTTGTGGGGGGACTCAATCGGGTTTCTTTCGTACTGGAGTCTGCCCCCACATTACATCAACAAGCGAGCAGGTTACATCAGCAAGTGAGCGCTAATGTCATTTGTCTGTTATATTGTTACATTCCCATCACTTCTCTTCCGCCACCTCACCATCCACATCAGCCATCACCTCATTTGTCTTGCTGCTAGCTCATTTTTTTGAATTTCCCAAAATTGTCATTAATTTTGTTTTCCCACCCGTTGCTCTATTTCCGCTATAAAATCTCATTTAGTATTCATTTCACTCATTGTTGTCCTATTTTCCTGCTTTCAAAGAATTCAATATTATAGGTTGAAAATCCAATCATCATCACCGACCATTGTTCCTACATCTGCTCAAAGTCTTGGCATCCAGAATTTGCAAAAATGTCGAAGAAAGCTGCTATCACATGTTCCACTTTTCATATTCCATTGATGGATATTGAGAAAAAATTATTTGACCTAGTTTTCTCAATTAATTATATAGGAATTTATCATTTGATTCTACTTAATAAAATTGATTCCCCTGCATATGTTGTTGTTGTTAGGTCGGGTGTCCTAGATGTTATGATTCCTCAAACTTACATTTTCCTGGAGTTCATAAATTGGCTTGTTTCTTCCCTTTACCCTAAAAAGTGTTTTGTGATGAATAAATTAGGTGAAATTTTTTTTCAAATGTCAACCTTGTTAATTTAGCAAGCCATATGCTTTCCATCTGCAAGTTCTTACACCCCTTTCTCAGAAGAAGCTTTGCTTTCCACTTTCCAAGACTTGTCTACTTCCAATTATGCGCAATTGACTTTATTTTTTATGTCTGCTCAGAATCATCTACCTATGGAGCCTTCTCATTTTCCTTTGGATACTTTTGTTGAAAGGTTATACATGTTCTACAAATTTCAGCCAAAATTTTAGGAAGGGAGGATACAAATACTATGGATAAAGCCATTTTAGGAATGTGTAGTTTGATAATGAACACAGAAACAATTTTTGACATACCTATCTTCTGGGAGAAAATGGTTAGTTCTCAGTTAACATATCTCCCCCTCACTTGTTGTTTTAGATTTCCATCTCTTGTTACTTATCTCTTTTTGTATACTTATGTGGAAAGATACACGCACTTAGGGTTAAATATCATGGACCCTCATAAAAACAAATAGTCAGTGGTATTTTGGACTAATGTGGTAAGAAGCATTGTTAGTAACCAAGGGTTGATCTATTTTGCTACTTCTTTTCTATCAGTTTCTTATTCAATATTGAACAAATCTCCACCACCTTGTTTTTTACCAAAGGATCAATCTTTGCTTTAGCTCAGTAAAGATGTTAAAGTAGGTGATTGGTTTTAATTTGAAGATTATTTAGAGATCATGTTATATGGAGCAGAAGTTTCCCCTTATAGACTTCCAACTTTTGTGCCTATGAGACTATTTTCATTAGAGTTCATTAGACAAATATTGAATGTAGATCAAATATATTTTGTGCTAGCAAAGAAGGGGTACTTATTTAAATTGCCAAAGATAGTGGGACCTTTCATTGTAAATAACAGGAAAGTTGCAGGAGAAGTGCAGAAAGAACTTGAAGAAATGAATTTGTAGCTGGGTGAAAATTGGACATATGATCCACATCATATTATTTCAAATAGGAGGGTAGACAATGCATATGCTCCATTTATACATGAAGCTCGACCAGAGTTGGATAAATTAGCCAACTAAGGACAAACTAGTTTGTTAGAAGGGGTGGAATTGGAAACTCCTCATCAAAGTGAGAAGATTTTAAATAGAATCAACGAAGATGTGATTTATATGGAATAATAAATAGACAGAAGTACTAAAAGAACTAAACTTTATGAGGGTGGCATTTCATCATCTGTTTCAGGTTTTCAGTTACAATTAGGAGAAGTTGTTTGTACACCATTTTCTTCGGTTCCAGTAGAGAGTAGCCGAATTTTTATATCAATATAAGATGGATGTATTCTCATATTGAAGAAAGAAACATGAAGGTTAGAGAAAACATGGAATCCCAGGTGGAGGCACAGTTTATTTCATATTATCAGACCATACTAATTTTTGCTATGTATTTGGAGAGGAATCAACTTAAATTATCCTTTTCTCACCCTTCTACTTTGACTGTCTCTACTTCATCAGGTTTTAAGATTGTTAACTTAACAGTAGATTCTAGAGAAATCCCTCTGCCTGACAAAATCAATTTGCATATGCAGACTGGTGAATTGATTTACAGTGATTTGAGGAAGACCTCCTTGGTTTCAAATAGAGCAGAAACTTTATTAGAAAATGTGGTTAACCAATTAAAAATGGAAAATGCTAACTCCAAAGCTTTAGCCACTAAAAATGATGAATTAAAGAAAATGATCATTAAAATTGGAGTAAATCATAGGACAAAACTGTTGTTCAAAAGCTATTGCAGGGAGCTAAAACAAAATTTCAAGTATTAAAGAAGAAATTGAAGATGCCTTCCATTGAACATCCAATGGCTTCAGAGGTGGCACAGGTGGAAAAAGAAAAAGAGGCTCTGACTGAAGAGCTTATACAAAGAAATGATGAAATCACAAAACTAAAAGAAACCAATTATGTTTTACAATAGAAAATTGACTCTCATGTCTGTACTATTGTAGTACAAGCTGATTCTGAGGACCCATCTGATAAGATGACTAGAGTCATGACTGAATTACATATTTCTGAGAATGAGATAAAGAAAATCCAGAGGGACTATGAGACTGCTAAGAAAGTTATGAAGGAAAATGAAAGAGAATTGACAATCTCTAAGGAGAATGCAGACAAGTACAAGAATGACTTCCAAGCTGCTTCTCAGGAAATTAAGGAATTAAAGGAAAAGGTGAAGGGAAATCTCATTCAAGCTAGAGAAATATTATGGAATGACATCATTCATATTGTTAGGAACATCTTGGATTCATTGTCTATAGTAAAAGAGGAAAATATCATCATTAGAGATTTGAAAAATCTAATTATGGAAAATAAACAAAAAATTACAGCAAAGAGCTCAGTTCACAAAAAAAATGATTGATTTCCTTAATTCAAGAACTTCTAAGTAGTTAAGGGAATTAGGAGTTGAATATAGAACTGGATATGTGATAGAAATACATAAAATGATTGTGAAGAACCTCTACTGGAAGACAACAAAGACAAACTAACAGATGTTAAAGAAGTTGTAATGAAGTTCAACACTGATTTTGATAAGGGAAGAAATAATAACATTTATCACTGCAACTTAGATTAATGACCATCAAGAAGAAAATACAATACTTTTAAAGGCATGCATATTTCATTTGCAACTGAAATATACTCAGTTCAATCAAACATGAGCATGTAAAATGAATTCAAGTATAATTGTCCCCTACACCTTTAAATTAGTATGAATAAAACATACAAAAGAACAACATATAAACTAAGAGAGAAAGACTCCAAAAACATTCATACCATAAGAATCTCCATAAATCGACCGGAACCCCTTCAACATTCAGGCATGATCATTAAAACCAAATCACGAGCATAACTGCAATAACTCCTCTAAAAATGAGAAACCAACAACAACCTTGTTTGTCTTCATTCATGAAAATATATAATAGATACATGGATCAAAATAAGTTCAGGTTCACTGCATCTTTGATCCAACAGAGGATCGGTTCAAAACTAAAAAAACATAGTAAACTGTTGTTTTTTAAATGCTTTTCCTCCAAACATAATGAATATTTTGTCCCTTTGAAAGAAAAACAAACTATTTTAATACAAAATAACTTTAAGAAGTCCTTGAACTAATTCACCATGACTGAAATAAAAAAAAAAAAAAAAAAAAAAAAAAAAAAAAACACAAAAACACAAAAACTGCTTTTTTGACTGTTCAAAAAGCCTGTGTAGCAGTTGTGCAACACTATAAACTTCATGCTTCTAGAAAATACACGTGGAAAGCTTTTAAGGAGGTGATATGGACACCACATGTACCGCACGCCAGTATCTTCAAAACCTGAAAGGTGGCCACCATCTAGCATGCGTGGGATAGTCTGGGCACGGCCTGTGTAGCAAGTGCGCAATGCCTAATTCTGTCAGCACAAACTATGAAAATAGGTCACCATTTGACATGTGTAACTCCAAAAATATAGCACCTGTGTAAAATCTAAGACAGGTTTTTGTAGATGAGATTTTTTTAAGAAAAACCTCTCTCGGTTTCTTCAAATTATTCCCTAGAGCCTCAAATGTTTCTCTGAAAAACCATGGCTAAAACAGAATATTTGTGCAGTCTAAAAAATAGGCTTTGAATATGCAATCGAATCTCCTTATTTGTGACACCTGTGTAAAATCTAGAAGAGTTTATTGTGCTCTAGTCTTTTCTTAAGAAAAAAATCTTTCCATTTTCCAAAATTCACCTCCATGTGGTCAGAAACCGTTCTACAAAATGGTGACTAAAACAGTCAATTTTAGAGGAAATTGTATTACAAAGTGTAGAAGCCCTCAGTGCTTGGCATGAGTGTAGGGAGTATGATGTATCTTAGGTGATGTGGGGGGGTTACATGTTATACATGAGGTTTGTACATGTTATGAGTATAGGTGAGTGGTAGTGGTGTCATGGAGATAGGTTTAGAACGAAGGGAGAGAAAGGAAATGAAATGTGAATAAGATGTAAATGATATGTGAAAAGTGTATAAGATGTAGATGATATATGAAGATATGTATAAAGGAAAATAGTTAAATAAGATAGGAAATAAAAGGAAGCATGACTTGATTGTACAAACATATATTACCATGACCCCCATTGATTGAGACCCTTTCATAATTTGAATGAACCCTTCATGCAAGAAATTCAAAGATGTCAGATAGTCATCTAGAGGCTATGACAACAGTGGTAGTCATAGGCTCAACTACTCCAAACTGAAAATTGAAGGATAGAAAAAAAAATGATGATAAAACTTATGACCCTAACATTGACTCCAATGGGGATGGAAGCCTCCCGGTGAGGTGCCAAGAACAAAATCGTAGACTAGTGGCCTAAACCATTTGGCGATGGATTCAAACATGAAAATTAAAAAAATTAACTGACTGACTACAAACTAACTGGATGACTTAAAATTTTGACTGCATGACTTACATGGCTGAAAACTTGAAAGGAAATAAGAATTTTGATAATACATCACCAAAGTCTTAGGGCCTTCAACTCGAGCTTCAAACTCTAATGATAGTTGTCTACACCTATTGAAGATAGCCATACAATCATGTGAAATGATCCTTCCAATACAGCCAATCAAGCAAATGACAATCTGATTGAAGCTTGTATTTAGTTGATGAAAGTTCAATATGAAAACTAAAATCAATCTCTGTGTTCATGGATAACCCTAATCCACCTTTACAATTGCTTCCAACATGTTTGCAAAAAGGTCCTCGAAAGCATGAATGAATAACTCTTGTTGATTAGCAAGAAGGAAAAGACATTCTCACTTACAACTATGGCTTGATCCAAGTTTTCTTTTTCACCATAAAACTCATAATTAGTTCTAAGTGAAACAATATGTTTCTCACTCTTCTCATCCTTACGAAAAAAATTTGAACTTTCTTGAAATACTGCAAATGGAACAGCTACATTATGAATAATGGGATTATCAAGAGTCAACATTTCATGTGCTTCAGCAAAAAATATGATCTTGATCTCCAAAATATTTTGTGTTTGTTACTTCAAGATGTATATTTTCCTCCATAAAATATTCATTTTCAATAGGCTCTAGATCAACCTTTTCTTTTCCACTGCTTTGAAGCCTAATATCCTCAAAATCTGAAGTTGCATTCATATCTCCTTGAAAAAATGGATTCATGAGTAATCCTTCATGTGATTCTGAATTGAGAGTTTCTAAAGTAGCAGATTCATTATATATTTGAAAAAGATTAACTTTAAGGCACTCTTCAATAATTGGCATAGTAAGATGCAATTCTATGTCACATACCTTTTCAATCTAATCGTATTGGGATGCATTCTCATGTTGTTGAGAATAATAATTTTTAAAAGGATTTATAATATGCCTTTCTTCAATCACTGACCCAGAAAATGAATGAACCAATGGATTGTCTATTTCCTTTTCTTGACCATTTGAAATCTACTAAATATATCCACCAAAATCATGAATACAAACTGGCTGAGAATCCACTTAAATATCATGCACACTATCCTCATCAATGTCCTATTACCCTGAACACTATTGAATATATTTATATGATTCAAGGGAATGAACCTGGTCTTCATCAATTGATTTTTGATTAATATTATCTTCAGTCAAGGAAGACATTGTTCGCTAGAAATTTTCCTGAATTGGATGGCAGCCATGTTCTGATTTTTCTTCATGTTGTTGGAAAGGAACTTCAATCAAAATCTCTTCAATTTCCTCATCCATTAACTCCTCACTACCATACAAATTTTCCAAATGCTGAATGAAATTTTCAAAATGATCACAACAATTTTGAACTAGTGGCAAAGATGGGTAATATCCTTTATAATTAAAAAAAAAAATGTATGAAAATGCTTCAAAGAACATAAACTAGTAGTTGGTAACTTTTCATACCATAACCTTACTTTTCCTTTCAGAGTGACCATGAACATCTTCATGAGACATTCTTCAAGAAATTGAACCCTCGGCTTGCTTACATGTATGTGAAAGTTAACCAAATGTAGAGTAGAATCCTCTCCGTCCTGGTCTTTGAACCTTGGTAAGCAAGTCTGCCAATCTACAAAACGCATGCAGTTTGGAAATCCTAGAATGTGATCTCGATTCATGGGAGCATACCTTCTAGATTGAGAATTCATCTTGAAACTACTGAAAGTATTGACCTTTGAATATTGAGGTCGCCAAGTGAATGGTTCAGCCTTCATGTGTCTAACTGTTGTCCACCATCAGCAACCAGATCTGAACTATGATGATCTTGCCTGGGGAATATGAAACTGTTCGATCCCCGACAATGACACCATTATGTTATCACTTTGTAAAAAACCCTTCAAGTTGAGGAAAGGGCTATAGAGGTAACCACAAATTTCTCTAGGCTAGAAAACTAGCCTTTCTAGTCGAAGGGGGCACCCTCAACTAATGAAAACTAAATATTTGACTTTATAGCATACAAAGACTAGTTCTGGAAATGTTTGGATTTTGATAATGAAGTTGGTATAGGATTCTAAGAAAAACTATTGACATTAATAGTGATATCCCTATTGTGACATGCTTATGTATCTCCAACCAGCTTCATATATGGAGAATTAATTAGTAAAGCTTCAGAATGGATAACGAAATTGTAGTATAGAACAGGTAAGAGTATCAAGACATTTATCAAAAGGGAAGAAATAATAACATTTATCATTGCAACTCAAATCAATGACCATCAAGAAGAAAAGACGATACTTTTAAAGGCATACATATTTCATTTTCAACTGAAATATACTCGGTTCAGTTAGACATGAGCATGTAAAATGAATTCAAGTATAATTCTCCCCTACACCTTTAAATCAGTATGAAGAAAATGAACAAGATAACGACATATAAACTGAGAGAGAAAGACTTATTCCAAAATCATCCATACCATAAGAATCTCCATAAATCGACTAGAACCCCTTCAACATTCACGCATGATCATTAAAACCAAATCACAAGCATAACTACAATAACTCCTATAGAAATTGAGAAACCAACAACAACCTTGTCTATCTTCATTCATGAAAATATGTAATAGATACATGGATCAAAATAAGTTCAGGTTCACTGCATCTTCGATCCAACAGAGGATTGGTTCAAAAAAAAAAACCATAGTAAACTGTTGTTTTTTAAACGCTTTTCCTCCAAACATAAAGCATATTTTGTGCCTTTGAAAGAAAAAACAAACTATTTTAATACAAATTAACTTTAAAAATTCTTCGAACTAATTCACCATGACTGAAATAACAAAAGCACAATTTTTTTTTTTTTATTGTTCAAAAAGCCTACGTAGCAATGGTGCAACACTGGAAACTCCATCCTTCTAGAAAAGACATGTGGAAATATTTTAAGGAGGTGAGATGGAAACCACATGTACCCCATGCTATTTTATTCAAAACCTGACAGGTGGCCAGCATCCATCATGTGTGAGATAATCTGGGCTCGACCTGCGTGGTGAGTGTGCAGCGCCCAATTCTATTAGCAGAAACTACGAAAATAGGCCACCATTTGACGCTTGTAACTCCAAAAATATAGCACCTGTGTAAAATAGGAGATAGGTTTTTGTATATGAGATTACGTTTAAGAAAAACCTCTCTCTGTTTCTTCAAATTCTTCCCCAACGCCTCAGAAACTTCTCTGCAAAACCATGACTAAAACAGAGTATTTGTACAGTCTAAAAAATAAGATTTGAAGATTCAATCAAACCTCCCAATTTGTGAAACCTGTGTAAAATATGGAAGAGATCATTGTTTATGGGTGTTCTTAAGAAAAACCTCTTTCTATATTCCAAAATTTGCCTCCATGTGGTCAGAAACCGTTCTGCAAAATGGTGGCTAAAATAGTCAATTTCAAAGGAAATTATATTGCAAAGTGTAGAAGCCCTCAATGCTTGGCATGAGTGTAGGGAGTATGATGTCTCTTACCTGATGGGGGGGGGTTGCATGTTATACATGAGGGTTTTACATGTTATGAGTATAGGGAGTGGTGGTGGTGTCATGGGGATAGGTTTAGAACGAAGGGAGGGAAAGGAAATTGAATGTGAATAAGATGTAAATGATAAGTGAAAAGTGTATAGGATGTAGATGATATATGAAGGTATGTATAAAGGGAAATAGGGAAATAGGGTAGGAAATAAAAGGAAGCACAACTTGACTATACAAACATATATTACCATGACTCCTATTGATTGAGACCCTTTCAGAATTTGAATGAACCCTTCATGCAAGAAACTCAAATATGTTAGACAGTGATCTGGATGCTATGACAGCAATCGTAGTCATAGGCTCAACTACACCAAACTAAAAATTGAAGGATAGGCAAAAAAAAAATTGACGATAAAACTTATGACCCTAACAGATTTGAATAAAGTATTTGAAGTTATTCCAAACACTTGTTGAGTACAAAATGTTTTACCTGTTATCTCCATTTTATGTTTTTCTTCATAGAAATGAGTAATGAAGTTGTTGGCCTTTAACTTTACAGTTTTGCAAAATCAGTTTCCTGTAAGTTAAAGTTAAAAGTTCCTTAATCATGCACTCCTCTTTTCTATATATCATCTCCTGCTAATTCCATATTTCGTCTAAGGTTGAAAATAAAGATTATGCATTAAGTAGCCTGTGTTGGAGACTTTCCACTATCTTTTTTTATGGTTCCTTCACTAAACTTATATTTAACATCAGAAGGCCACTTCAAATAAGTGTTCATGTCCATAGAAGATCAAGAGGCATTGTCCTTTTAATTATAATTTATGGGGTTCGAATAATGGGACAACCAACTCATCTTTTCTTAGTTTTAAACAAATGTCTTGGGCACTTACCTCTTTTTAGCTGGAGATTGTCTTCCAAGCAACAACAATACAAATGACAAGACCTCCTTTGTATATATAGGAGTCTAAGGGGTCATAATATAATCAGATCCTACACAACAATAACAATAGTGGGCTTCTATGAGGCATAAAAATAACAATATGGGGGCTACATGGGCAAAACAATAACAATAAGGGGGCTACATTAATAATAACAATAAGGGGGATACAATAGCATTATAGGGACCTAACAAGATGTCTAGAATGAGCTTTTTGCAGTTTGAGAGACACCTCAATGCGTTGAACTGGTGCGTGTAGCTATCAACGAATTCACAAAGGAATGGGCTACTTTTGTCCAAGGTATCACTGGATGAAATCAATTACCAAGTTGGGATCTAGGAAAACTTCACGCGGGAGGAGATGTGACTTTCTCTAGTCAAGAGTAGTCTTAGTGTCAGCAGCAGAGGATTGAAGAGTGTGAAGGAGGAGGAGAATGTAGCCCTTGAAACAAAGAAAAATTCAAAGAAAGGTACCACTCAAGGACAAGGCTCACGAGGAGGAGAAAATAATAAGAAGGATATGTCGAAGATTAAGTGCTTCAAGTGTGGTGAGTTTGGTCACTACAGTACCCAATGTCCAAATAGGAAGAATGACAAGAAGGAGAAGAAAGGAGTAGGTAACAGCTTTGGAAAAGATTGACAATTTGTATTCTGGGTTATGGGATGAATTCGCTTTGTATGCAGTTATACCTCTAGAAGAGAAGTGGGGTGCATTGAACTTTAGTCACTAGGGTTGTGGAGTTTTGGGAAGGGTCCAAGGAGGATAACATCAAGTAGGTGTTTCCTCATGGATCATTACCTTTGCTATAGGGGCCTGTAGTATTCAGTAGCATATGGATCAGTGTCAAATGGTGTAATCAGTTCTTAAGGGATAATTACAGTACTAGTTGCAGTCAAGTACTGAGGGGCGCAAAGCAATTGCAGCATAGGAATTATCAATTAGCAGTCAGATTCTTAGGAGACAGTTGCAATTCATAAGACACATTTTATTTAGTTCTCAGTTGTGGTAGTTGCAGCAACTATAGCAGCATGAGATTAGTTAATGCTCAAAGTAAAGTTGGAAGTAGTACATGTTTTACAGTTCAGTGCCAGCAACAACGCAGTTGTAGGTTGGTTCAACTTAGAGCAGTAAATGAATCAGAGTTGTGTAGTGGCTTGGCGGGCAGTGGGAGCTTGTCACAGTTTTCAGACATCAGCAGTGTGTATGGAAGGATGTTATGAGATCATCTAGAACACCTTCCTTGCTAGGAGGGAGTGTTATTCTTTTATGGTTCAATAGTATTAGACAGGTATTCTAGTCTCAACTTTGCTCAAAGAGGCTTAGAAACACAAGAATTCCAGGACCCATAAAACTTTTCAGGGGAAAATGTTAATTTTTTATGGTTGGGTAGCATTTGAAAAGTGTTATAGTCTCGACTTTGGTCAAAGAGGCTTAGAAACACAAGAACTCCAAAACCCAAAAAAAAATTCAAGAGAAAACACCTACTGATGGCTCAATTAAGTTAATTAGTAAATAATTAAATATTTGCTAAGTCTAACATAGGAAAAGCGATTAATTATTAGCTAATTGAGAAAGATAAGATTTCTCTAGAAACTCACATGGATCAACTCAGAGATGATCTTAGCCATTGATGAGGATTTAATCATGGTTGTTGGTAAGCCAACGAAAGATTATAAGTAGAGGTTGATGGGGTAGGAGCTAGATAGACAAGAGTTCGAGTTCCTTGGCAAAGGTCGAGCATCCAACAGTTGAGTCAAGAGAGTTCGAGACAGAGGGAATGTGGAGATAGTGAGGGAGCAGGGAAAATGAGTCTGGAGGAATTTTTCTTGATCTGAAAATGGAAATTGATCGTCCTCTAACACTTTGCAAGATAAATTTGGGTCTTCAAAAGTTAACTTAGTTTGCAACTTTTCCAATTGTGAATAGTTAAGTTTTCTATGAACTTTTAGATGAAACAAAATCATATGCAATCCAACATCGTAAAAATGAAAAGCAATGTGATAACAGAGTTCACCCCTCCTGGGCTATGTATTCGGGCCCTGCTCTAATGGCTAGGATGCTTTATTGATCTTAACAACAAAAAGAGTACATTACAAATCTTTGACTCATAGAGTAAACCCCCTTCTAGTGGCACTTGTTTCTCCTACAAAAAAATGCGCTCCTTTAGAGAAATCTCACCCACAAGTTGACTCAACAGCAAAGAAAATGATGGTTTCAAAAGAAAAAGGCCTCTCTCACTGAATGTGGCAATAGGTTCTTTTACTCATTCTGAGATCAAAAGCATAAAATTCAACTGCTTCATAAAAAAGTGTTGAAATGGTCTTTTCTCACAAAACATATTGAGAATGGATTGAAAATGGTTGCTTTAATGAAGAAACAATCATTGTAGATGCATCTGGAAAGTTGGAAAACCCTTGTCTAGGCTCTTTCCATGCTCAAAAAGGTCTCTATATGGCCTCAAAAAGCCAAACACATTCTCTGTCTACAACACAAAAGGACTTAACTTTGCAAATTGTCCCACATATAGTTTTCAAATCACAAAAATAATATATTCATTGAGTTTAAAACACCCAAAAACCCCTATGTAAGCTCTTCTCGAGTTAAAAAAGGCTTAAGAATGACCAAGTTAGGCCTCTTTCTCCATTTCCCTGCTATTTGTCCTGCAAATTGGAAAAAATGGCTAACTGATCAACAAATCGCGTCTTTTGGTAGACTGCCAAGTGAAATTTTTTCTTGGGACTGGTATTGATTCTACTGCAAATGGTGCAATTTGTTGTCCCTTTATATCGACAACTCGCCCCAAAAAAACCATCCCTCAGAACTCGGTCATGTGGGTAGCCATGTGGCTAGGGGTTGGGCCACGCGCCAACCCCTCACTCCTAAAATCTCACCATCAGTTTCATGGGTGTTGATGTGACCATGAGGCAGTGCTAACCACATTTCTTTTTTTTTCGCACGCACCTTTTCCATTCTTTGTCGGTCATAGGGTGGTTAATTGTGACCGGGGGACTAGGCCTATCCACCTACCCCTTCGTTGTAGCCCTCTGCATGTGGTCATGTGGGTTACGCATGGGACCAGGAGTCAGGGCATATCCATGCCCCCTCTATTATACCTCTATCGTTTATTCATATTACATATAATAGAACCAGGGCCAGGGCCTATTGGACGAGCTCGCTAGTCCAGCCCATCCCCACAACTCCACAAACACATTAATTCAAGTATAAATGATGACGGTTATATATCAAGAAAAATCCTGTGGTGTAACAATAGGGTTTTGAATTACCTACGAGGAAGTTGAGCAGTCAAACCCCGTCAAGGCTAGTCGGCCCTTTATTAAAAAGTTGGTGAATCACCGAGGGCCACATGGTCCCCTCTCATTGGGACACATGGTGCCTCCTCATTGGGCCACTTAATAACCAATCAACCAATCAAAATATGCCACCTAGCCTCGTATGGTCATGCCACTCGTCGAGCCTGAATTGGTCCACCTCTCTTTCGTATGTCCCAATCAGCATGCTGACATAAGCATGATGTTAGTGTATGGCTTGCCCAGTCACCAGCCCAGTCAACCCTGCAAATTGACTTTTTTGTTGTTGGGAAAAAACTTCAAAACACGATAAACTTTGCATAAGGTGTCAGATTGAGGCGATTCAAGCATTGTTGGAATTAGAATGACGATATCTACGATTTGGCATTGGTTTTAGGTAATTCTTAGCACTTTGATTTTTGTGCATATTTTGACCCCTTGGCTCATTCATGATCATTCCTCCCCACTGGGAATCTTTTGGACCACCAAAAGCCTTTTTTTATTTAGCAAATGAGGATATAGCTCCTTCAATTTCCTAATATCAATCCATATTTCTTTACTTGAAATGGTGCCTTTGAGCCCCACTCGAAAATGCTCCACGTTGACTCTTCGTGAAGTTTTAATTCTCAAGTCAAGAAGTGAGTCTCCCTACAACTTGTCTAAATATTCAGGAGAAAAATCTTCAATAGATGAATCTAAACATTCTCTTCATGACCATATTTCTTTGGTGACTCATGCAACCTTCACCTCGAAGTATTTCATTGTTGATATACAACCAAACTTGATCTTCCACTTGGAAACCATGATCAACTCTATGCTTGACATGTCTTGCTTTGTACTTTGCTTTGCTTTCCTCAAGCTACTCTTGTATTCCTTAATGCACTAGCTACATTTGTGCAATGAAATTCTTGTCTTTTTCCACATCATTATGTTCATCTACTGCAAAATCTTGACCAAAGATAAAATACAAAGGAGACTTTAACAAATAACCCAAACAAATTTCAACGGGAAATACTTGTGTAGATGAGTGCTTAGCATGATTGTAGCATGCTAGATGTAATGCAACTTCTCATCCAAAAATCTAGGATTCTTACCACAATATTCATGAAGGAAATGCATATTTTTACAATTGTAATAAATTCGATGCTCAAATTCACATACAAATCGACTCATTAACAAGCCAAAATAACATCAAATTCCAAAGAAAACATTGTTGCATATAAGTGATTTATTCACAACATCACTTTTACAAAATACCCAACTATGGGGATATGAAACATGTGAAATAAAAAACAAATTTAGTATATAATTAGACAAATATTACAACCATTTCTTACCCAACCAAGCTAGGGAGTTTTCTTTATGCAATTCGCTTTCTTCTGGAGCTGCTTCGGGAGTGGTTATGGTGTGCCTCGCATGTTCTTCTACCTTCCCTTTCTCATGTGATTTCATGAGCTATTTTTCCTTCTTTGGATGAAGATGTGGATTCAGCTTCCAACATTTCTTGATCCAATGCCCACTTATATTGCAATGAGTACAAAACTTTTTGTGAGCATTTTTTGGCAAAAATGTCTTTAAAATTGGAAGAGGATTTTCCTTCCACATCTCACTTCATATTGACATATTCATTTTCTGTTGGAAATAATACTGAGAGGGGGGGGTGAATCAGTATTATCAGATCAGTAAAACTTTTTCATTTTCTTACTCAGATTCATATACGCTACTTCAGTTAAGGATATCCGCGTGTATACGCGACTGTGTCTAAAGAAACTAGCATATATCCAGATTATTTATAAGTCAGATAATCCATTACATGTTGATCTTTAGATAATGCATCAGAACTTCATTGACCATATGAACAGTAAACAGAAGCATAAACAGAACAGATCATCACACACAAGAAGCACACATGAACACCATGATATAAGGTGGAAACCCAATGTGGGTGAAAACCCCCTGCTGCAATTTGTTTCTATCTTCCTTTAGTAAGAAACTTCTTTTACAATGTACTGGTTCAGTCCTTTACCAGTACACAGACTGCAACCTGCAGAGAGCTACAACCCTCTCTCGTTCTCCAACTTCTCCTGGAAGGGAGCTACAACCCCCATAGTTCTTGTACTAGCTAAGATACTAGTACATAGGCGCCGACCTACAATCTTCTCTCCTCCAGGTACCACGTTTCATAAATTTTCAGACTGGATGCACCGAAGCACAACTCTATAATCTGAAGGCCACGTTTCATCAAATTTTCATACTGGACCCATCAATATCATTGAAGCTCACAAACACTTAGCAACATCAATACCCAATACTGAAACCCTGTCAATAAAAACAGTCACCAAAACACAGAGAAGAACCATGAACTATGCAACATTATTCATAACCAACTTTATCATCAAAATCATGCATTAAAGTGCATACGCTACTTAGACAAACCGAACCCGCGTACATACGCGCTTTTAACAAAGCCAACCCACGTACAGATCTATAAATATTTAATCATGACTAGTACTGATTTCAGACTTCAGCTATGCCCAGTTCATAACATTACATGCGTCAGTATACAGATCTATAATAAGCATAATCAACTAAAAAGAGATAGTCCATTTCAAACCATTTGACCCAATTTATTCTTAGATCTTGTTCTCCATCAACTTGTGAGATCCCTCCTTAGCTTAGATCAAGCAACCCATAACCTGCATACTGGATCTCATCCTTCATCAGATATTCAAGACTTTCTTCATTCCTTTGCCAAATGATCTTCTTCTCTTTTTATAGTCTTAGGCCTTGCTCAATACCATGGTCCAAAACCATAACAAACCAATACCATCAACTCAATACAAGGGATCAACACGTCTGTCGAGATGCCATGGTCCAAAAACCATAGGTTCAAATTCCAAGGACTAATCACCACGGACCAAAGGTATGTTTTCCAACATATATGCGCTTTTCCTCGCATGAATGTGCGTGCATACGCATACGTGACTTTGTAACGACTAACATGCGTGTATACGCGGATCTATCACGATGAACCTGCGTATATGTATTTTCTCTTCATTCTTGTAGTCTTTGTTTATCAATTCCTTGTTGTTGACCTTCTGCACTCTGATTTGTCATCTGTGTGGTTTTGCCATCAAGGACAGCACTTATCTCATAATGCCAACAATCTCCCCCTTTGGACTTGATGGCAAAGCTAACTTGTCACACTTAGAACTATCATCTGATTTCTTTGAGTTGTCCTGCATCTCATGCATTCAGTCACATTTGATATCTCTTCTGTAGATTCATCTAGTTATATGTAAGTGAGATGATCTTCTAAGAGAGGGTTGCCATCAAGTACAACACATGCATCATAATGCCAACAATCTCCCCCTTTGGACTTGATGGCAACAATACCAAATCACTCTCCCCCTTTGACATCAAGGGCAAAGGGCGAACCAAGATATTCTCTTTTCAAGATAAGCATTCTGTTGTTCATACTTCCCTTGAGTACCTGCTGAAATCTCTGAATGAGCTCCCCCTTTGTATATGCCAATGAGTACCAATCTGTCCATACTCCCCCTGAGTACATGCTTTGCTGAAGAGTGTTGTTCATGCTCCCCCTGACTGTAAGAAAGGTCTACAAAAGGTGTTCTATAAGAAGAACATGACTCTATACATCATACAAGACCTTCCTATCACCAAAAGACACAATACATACATCTATCACCCAACCAAGTGGGGATCATCCAACCAAGTGTGGATACATCAGAAATTTACATATGACAACCAATTACATCACATCAATCATCCCAGGCATAATGGGGAAACCAAAATAGGTTGTTACATGACCTTGACACCATAAAAGAGATACCACAAAAGAGATACATGACATAGAGATGAAATATCTAGAGCAGGACTTATAAAAGTCACCAATAATTGATAGCAGTAACATTTGTCAAACATTTTTCAAATCAGCAACCATGATCTCCTTCTGTTTTCCTTTTGCATCTATTCTAACCAAAACAGCTTGTGTACACGAACCAAGAGCTTCTAACGTAATGCCAACAATGCATTATTAGAAGTTAATCTGCTCCCCCTGAACCTGTGCCAGATGGTCTCTGTCAGACCCATATCAGACTCTTCTCACCCAGAGTCCGGTCCACTGATTTTATGCAAACCAACATATATGCGACTGTATCCACAGAAACTTGCATATATACGTGGATATTCCTCATAAAACTCGCGTACAACAACCTGCAAGTGTCCTGTACCAAGGTATGTCTACATCAATACATCATCATAAGTCAAACACCATAGTCATCATCATCAAGATTTGCATGATCATCCATGTAACATTACACGGGAATATCCCTCATCTGATAATCATCAATCAACACATGTGAGAATCAACCTATCAATATATAGGTAAGAGCATATCTCCAATAATTCCATGTATCCAGCACTAAGTATCTAGAGCTCAAGATTTTGTCAAGGCTTCTTTATATCATCAGTGTCAACAATCCTCATCCACATGATCACCAAGAACTATAGGAGTCCTGCATCATAACTGTATTATATGATCTTCATGCATATGACGACAGCAGCATATGAGAGACTCATCATCAAGTAATGATATTGTGAATTCAAGCTTTGTACTTCTCCTTATTCTTACGAATATCACCATGTAAGCATCATATATGCACCATCAATCTACAAATATGATCTGAGCATCAACTATGTAACCCCAAGAGTCATATGAGATTAACTCATAACCATATCATAGCAAGATGCATTATTATAGCCATGTAAGCACCACCATCAAGAACTATTAACCATAATGCCAACAATGCATTATTAAAGGCATATTCTCCCCCTCAACCTATGCCATCTGTTTACTGTTAGATCTGATCATGCATATATCAGAAATAAGCATCAAGACATCATCATCATCAAGTTAGGATCAAAACACTTCTAAACATATTACAAGTAATAAGACATTTCCACACATCCTCAGCAGACTGTAACTATTGACCGACATCAAATAATGGACTGAAACACATTAGACCCTTTTTCTGAGCCTATCCCCACTGCTTTACTGACATATACGCGACTTTGCAGTGAATAACTCGTGTATATACGCGACTTCTCTTCATGAAACTTGCGTATGAGATTCAAGACA
The DNA here is from genome assembly GCA_000404065.3 of Pinus taeda. Lineage (NCBI taxonomy): Eukaryota > Viridiplantae > Streptophyta > Pinopsida > Pinales > Pinaceae > Pinus > Pinus taeda. Next base: position 224,756 of record APFE030677284.1, read on the forward strand.
CTGAAGTTGTACACTTTCAGCTCCCCTTGAGTTAGTTATGTCTGTGTTGTGCTGCATCTGAGTACTTTGTGTGGTGCTACATCTTTCTGACTGAACTTCCTTCTTTTTCCATATCTTCAAGTGTGATGATGATTTCTCCTTTTGGTGTGATGTCTGTACTTTGTTCCTGCAATCCCTTGCTATATGTCCAAGCTTGTTACATGCATAACATCTTACATGTTTCATATTCCTCTTGTAGCAATCAGCAGCCTTGTGACCATACATATTGCAAGTAAAACAATATCCATTAAAGTACCTTGAATGTGATGATCTTTCTGCATGATGGTCTTGAACCCTTCTTCTTCTGCATCTAGCTACAACATGTCCAAGATTATGACATATATAACATTCAACATTATTCATAGGAGGAGTAAAATATTTTCTTTGAGGAATTTCTTTCCTTGATTACTGATGGGGTTGACCTCTCATCTCCTTGTTGATCATTTTAGATTTCTCTTTAGAGTTCCTTGCTTCACTTTGTGAGCTAGATTCACATTCAGCCGATTCACGAAAACCAAGTCCAGTCTTGATAGCAGGAGACCTTTGACTACTAAGGATATCATCCAAGACTTTAGTACTATCTTGAAATCGTAATAGTTTATCCTTTTCTTCTAATTTACCATTCAACGTCTTTACCTCAACTTGATGTTGCTCTTCCTTTTCAAGACATTGCTTCTTCAAAATTTCTTCTGACTTTCTTCCTTCTTCCACTTGTTTCCTTAGGTTAAGTATCTCCTTTTCTTGTTCTTCATTTACATTCTGCAGCATTTGACGAACTCTGGAGGCACATTCCAACTGTGATTCTTGTTTTTCAATAGTTTGGAGTAGATATTTATTCTTCCTTTTGGCTTCTTCAAGTTCTTCTTTTAGTGAGAGGGTTGTAGCTTCAAGACTTTCATAATCACTGGATCTATCTCTGAGATTCTTGATTGTCGTGTTGTTTTCATTGACTTCTTTTCTTAGAGATGTTACTTCATCATGCATCTTTTTAAGTTTGTCCTTGTAGGACTTCCTTATCTTGCTTTCTTCCTTTGGTTTGTCATGTATCAATTTTAGATATTTGTCCCTGAATAACTTTAGGTTGGCTTTCAGTTTGGTAGTTTCTTCTTTGAAGTCGCATTCCCTTTTGTTCAATAGATCTTGTTGATCTTTGATTGTGTCTGAAAGCCTTTTAAATTCTGCCTCTATTTGATATCTCTCTTGTTCACCCATAAGAGCAAGTTCAGTTGTTTCACATTCCCTTTTGTTTAAAAGATCTTGTTGATCTTTGATTATGTCTGAAAGCCTTTTAAATTCTGCCTCTATTTTATATCTTTCTTCTTCACCCATAAGAGAAAGTTCAGTTGTTTCGCTATCACTTTCATCCCTTCCATATGGAAGGATAGTTGGAACATCAAAGGATAGCAAATTCATACCTGATAGTTCATCTTCATCTTCATCTGAATCTGAAGAGCTTCTTATGCCTAATCCCCAATTGATTCTCCCACTGTCATAGTTCTTTTGAGATGTCTTCCTCTTCTTCAGTGCTTTCTTCTTAAGCTTCTTTCCCATCATACCACGGATCTCCTTCAAGCGATCAAGCTTCTACCAAAGGACCTGCTCTGATACCAATTGTTGGAAATAATACTGAGAGGTGGCCGGGGGGGGGTGAATCAGTATTATCAGATCAGTAAAATTTTTTCATTTTCTTACTCAGATTCATATACGCTACTTTTGTTAAGGATATCCGTGTGTATACGCGACTGTGTCTAAAGAAACTAGCGTATATCCAGATTATTTATAAGTCAGATAATCCATTACATGCTCATCTTTAGATAATGCATCAGAACATTATTGACCATATGAACAGTAAACAGAAGCAATAAACAGAACAAATCATCACACACAAGAAGCACACATGAACACCATGATATAAGGTGGAAACCCAATGTGGGTGAAAACCACCTGCTGCAATATGTCTCTATTTTCTTTCAAATTAGAAACTCCTTTTACAATGGTCTTGTACTGGTGCATTCCTTTACCAGTACGCAGGCTGCAACCTGCAGAGAGCTACAACTCTCTCTCGTTTTCCAGTCTCTCCTGGAAGGGAGCTACAACACCCTATTTCTTTTCTTTGAAGGACCACTTTTCATAAATTTTCAAACTGGATCCATAAATATCAAATGATCATCAAGTACCAGTAAGTCACCCAGATAACCAGATCCACAATAACAGAAAACTAAACCCAGAACACCTTC